>CM060958.1:93777833-94061850 GCA_030765055.1 Mantis religiosa
GTAGCCATAGTCGCTAGAACGTGTGTCTCTAGAGTTCCGCCGCGTAGAGGGTCGTGGGTTCGAGTCCCGCCTTGGGCATGGGTGTTTGTGTATAGCGAATATTTGTGAAACTAAGGAGAAAAGATAAGAAAATAAAAAAACGGCTAAATAACGAAAAAGAAAAGAAAAACAAAGACTATCTTTGCAAAAAAAAATTGATCACTGCGCAACATCCAGTTGCAGCACGCATTTGTGCGAAAATCTATGGAACTTACGATATCAGGATGGCAGGAGGGGAAGGCTATACACATGCGCAATACTGATTACCGAGCTTGTTGGCTCTCAGCACGTTGACGTCACGAATGCGTTCCATTAGTTACGCAGATGTTTTACATGCATCAACAGTTCATTATTGGTCGTACTCAATTTCCTATACTTATAATAATGCAGTGTTCTTACATGGTCTTTTAAAATTTATACGGTGTGATTTATAAAACAGAAAAGAGCGTGCTGCAGCACTGCGAGCCGCCCCTGCCAAGAATATTATCTGACTTTTACAATAATAGCGAATCTTTCATGTTTTTGTTGTTTCTACAGTCACCGATGTCAATCTTTTCTCAGTGCATTCAAAGAATTGAGCGCTAAGAGGCAATAGGTTTAAAAGTGAAAACAGAAATTGACCTTCTACTTATACAACTTATATTTACCAGAGGGAAATGTTCCTGAACAATGATGTGAAACAGGAACTTCATAATCTTTGTAGTGAGGGTTTAATTGTAGAAGATACATTCAGAAGCTGTCTCAGAATTCTATACAACTGCAGCTTAGTGCATTAAGGAATGGACCCATCAATCATTCGAACATTTTTTCACAATGCAGCGGGTTGCCTTAGTTTCGCCTATTATGTGGGGGGAAAATAGAATAATGTGTGAGAGAAATTAAATCGATATTGTGACTTTGTGGGTTCGTGAAATTAAAGGTCCAATTGCACAAACTCAAAAATGTTCTTTATTTCCACCGAATTACAGTTGGAACACCTGCCGATTACATAGAATTACGTAGCGCACACAATTACAATTCACCAGTTCGTCTGTCACAGGTCCACCCCGCACTCGCAATTACGTACAACTCCTCCGATGCACGTACAAAGTCTACCGGTCCGTTCACTAGCACGGCGCTCTTCCGGCTGCACACCAAGAATTGAACTCTCCTCCAACCCGACGCGTCGCTTTTATATGACCAACTGGCCAATATAGAGGGTTCCGGATTAGATGAAATATCCTAGATGTTCCAGAACTCAGGGGGAGGGGAAAGAGATGGCACAATGGCCTCCGATCCCTTCAGTTAGCGCTACAAGATAAATGGGTGGGCGTGGCCTCAATGCCTCCTGTCTCCTACCCAGCTCCAGTTGGTCATACCTTCCGATAATTGGGTGACAATATTGAAAATCTTGACTACCAATGAAGAAGAATGGTTTGATCCACATGTGCATTTTAAACTGTATGTTACAAAACAGAAGCTAACTAGGGAAGAACCAAAGCTAGGAAAGGGAGACCTGTAATACAGCAAGCGTCAGATAAGCCTACCGCTACAGCCTGCATCCCGTTTACCGGCAACCTATCCGGCAGAATCATCAGCCTCTATCACCAAAGCTAGGAAAGGGAAACCTGTAATACAGCAAGCGTCAGATAAGCCTACGGCTACAGCCTACATCCCGTTTACCGGCAATCTATCCGGCAGAATCAGCAACCTCTATCACCAAAGCTAGGAAAGGGAAACCTGTAATACAGCAAGCGTCAGATAAGCCTACCGCTACAGCCTGCATCCCGTTTACCGGCAACCTATCCGGCAGAATCAGCAGCCTCTATCACCAATGCTAGGAAAGGGAAACCTGTAATACAGCAAGCGTCAGATAAGCCTACCGCTACAGCCTGCATCCCGTTTACCGGCAACCTATCCGGCAGAATCAGCAGCCTCTATCACCAAAGCTAGGAAAGGGAAACCTGTAATACAGCAAGCGTCAGATAAGCCTACCGCTACAGCCTGCATCCCGTTTACCGGCAACCTATCCGGCAGAATCATCAGCCTCTATCACCAATGCTAGGAAAGGGAAACCTGTAATACAGCAAGCGTCAGATAAGCCTACCGCTACAGCCTGCATCCCGTTTACCGGCAACCTATCCGGCAGAATCATCAGCCTCTATCACCAATGCTAGGAAAGGGAAACCTGTAATACAGCAAGCGTCAGATAAGCCTACCGCTACAGTCTGCATCCCGTTTACCGGCAACCTATCCGGCAGAATCAGCAGCCTCTATCACCAAAGCTAGGAAAGTGAAACCTGTAATACAGCAAGTGTCAGATAAGCCTACCGCTACAGCCTGCATCCCGTTTACCGACAACCTATCCGGCAGAATCATCAGCCTCTATCGCCAATGCTAGGAAAGGGAAACCTGTAATACAGCAAGCGTCAGATAAGCCTACCGCTACAGCCTGCATCCCGTTTACCGACAACCTATCCGGCAGAATCATCAGCCTCTATCACCAAAGCTAGGAAAGGGAAACCTGTAATACAGCAAGCGTCAGATAAGCCTACCGCTACAGCCTGCATCCCGTTTACCGACAACCTATCCGGCAGAATCATCAGCCTCTATCGCCAATGCTAGGAAAGGGAAACCTGTAATACAGCAAGCGTCAGATAAGCCTACCGCTACAGCCTACATCCCGTTTACCGGCAATCTATCCGGCAGAATCAGCAGCCTCTATCGCCAAAGCTAGGAAAGGGAAACCTGTAATACAGCAAGCGTCAGATAAGCCTACCGCTACAGTCTGCATCACGTTTACCGACAACCTATCCGGGAGAATCAGCAGAATTCTCGCCAAATACAGCATCAGGACCATCCACAAGCCACCTCCGAAGATCAAACATCTGTTGAGACCGGTGAAAGACAAACTCGACTTCCAAGTTCCGGGAGTGTACCGCATTCCCTGTAAATGTGGGACACCGTATATAGGACAAACCGGAAGGACCATCGCTACCAGAATAAACGAACGTGAACAGAGCATTCGTTTAATGCAACATGAGAAGTCTGCACTGGCAGAGCATTGTTTTAACAAGGAACATAGTGCCAACTTTTGGGAGACGACCATCTTGGCAATATGCAACAGTTACTGAGAGTGGGGAATTAAGGAGGCTTAGACCATTTGCTCCCAGAGGAGCACGCTTAATCGTGATGCTGGATTTCAGTTCAGTTCCTCTTGGAAACCAGCCTTAAAATGGAAATCCGTCGGCTTAAGAAGCACATATTAATACAGCTTGATAATCAAGTTAAGTAGTGTGACTATGTGGGTTCGTAGAATTAAAAGTCCGAGTTGCAGGTATTCCAAATGTTCTTTATTTCCGTAGAAATACACTGTTCAATTCTCACGTAACAAGATTACGACACATACACACAGTCTACCAAGGTCGATGACAATAACAAACAGCGTTCTGATTACATCAGCTCTCATTACAACAACACTTCACGGCTGTTTACTGCTTACGACTGATTCTTGGTGAGTCATCGCCCCCTTAAATACCTCATTGATAAGTTTGAGACTGTTCTGCAACAATCACGAGATATTTCTGGAATAAACAAGACAGTGAACGTTCTATCACCTTCCAGAAGCGTAACTTAATCTGTACCGACAAGTCCTTTATTTCAAGCGCTATGTTTATTTGCTTATGCAAGCTCTTTATTACCACACTTTCCGCCTATTAGTTCCTTTGTGTAAACAAACCGCGCGATCGTACATAATGGCTCGCGACAGTAGTAACGTTTCTTTGACCCAATTAATTTTCTATACTCACGCCTCCTCCTGACCTGGCATTTAATTTACTGAAAACAGTCTTTTTTTCAGTAACGCGAATTTTGATAGTGTTTTGTCTTTGTCTATATTTGTATTATATCCAGTTATTCATTTGTAGTTTTAACATCTAATAAATATCTTGACGATGGGAGAGATGCAGGCTCACGAAACGTCGATTTATAATCGTCTTTTCACCTGGCTTGCTTCCCGGGAAGAAATTGAGCAGAAACTAGCTGATTGGAGCAATAAAAGTGGACAGATGGAGAGAATTATTTTCACATTTCAAGAAGGAAAACATAACCTACAGTGAAATGGAGAAGATTGTCTGTTTTTGCCTTACATTACTTGTATCTAATGCACTTGTAGAGCTTGACTTCTCCGTCGTAAACTCGCTGTGGACAGATGAAAGAAATCGGCTCCAATTGGAGACAATCAGGTCTGCTCTTGTGGTGGACATATTTTAAGGACGTGACTTGTCCCGAGTTCTATGAAATGGTACTAAAGGACAGAAAACTTGTGCATCAGAACCATTTAAATGGCAAATATCAGAGTACCGATAGTCAGGTTGTTCAATCATCATCTACTACCAACAGCCAGTAGCAACACATAATAGCAGGGAAGAGGTGCAAGTGGGCATAGGAATAAGGTTAAGAGTTAAGCTAATGGTGCTGTGCCAGTATCTGTATTAATTCGTTATTTACTTGTATACACAACAGGTATTTCGGTTTTCCAATAACATAATATCAAAGTGTCCCGGAGTTTTCATTTCAGAATCTGCGATTCCTATCCTTGATAGACGTTTTAGGAAGTGATACTCTACTCCGAGAAATAAAATAATTTGCACTGCTGGTTACACATAACTACTGTGTGTTTCAAATAGGAAGGTGTTTGTCCTTGAGCGCTACTAGGTGAGCTACCAATCGGAGTACTGCGGTGTTGTCGTATTGCATTCCCCCTAAGCGGTGTGCGACGAGCGGCAAACCAATCAATCTCTAATAAATACTATTCGCGCTAAGACAATTCATATTTTGCCAAAACTAATCGATGAGGAAGGAGAGAGTATTGTATTTAACATAGCCGTAAAAGCCCCATATTTTTATTTTAAATAGTTTTCCTTATACAAATAAAGAATGTACCATTATATTATTACAATGCATTGCGACGTAAGCAATGTAATGAATATCATGATTGGTTGGCATGTATGCGTGAACGTATATTTGAAATTACACAGAACTGAAACGTAAACATTTGACATGACGTGATAAAAGAAATATGTACTTTGAATAAGTCAAGGTGTTTGTTAAATTCGATGAGAGGAAACGATACACTCTTTGCTGGTCTGGCAGAACGAGTCTGGTCACATTATATCTTTGTTTATGAATACTTCGTAATCTCTATTTACTCTAAGATTTCAAAGCAGCATTATTCACTCTTTCAAGAAAAAGTGTATCAGCTGGATCAATGTGACGCGATCCACCTTCCCTACCTTACGACTGCCAGAACAATCCAACTCACTTAAACTGCGCTCAAATTATGTTACAAATAGAAATAATATTTTTAAACTGGCTCACGTTTAACGACTTATTCACGAAGAAGTTAACAAGGAACACAAGACTGGAAAAGCTACGTGAGACATCAGATAAACTACAAGACCACGACTTTTGGAAAGAAATACCACGTAACGAGATTTTGTAACCTATCATCATAAATTTGCAGACGTTGAAGACAATGACAATGACGAATTATGTCATAACGCAAGTAACATTCACAGCTATACGGATGCACCGCTGGTATTTTCGTTGGATTAGAAAAATAAGTAATTCATAAATAATAATTAATTTTAAAATAAATATTTAAACAACTTGTGTACTGTACGAATATCCATATTGCAACTGTGATTTCAGCAACTACATTATTATAAAACTTTGGAAAATTCAGTCTGCGTTCCCTTTCGTCTAGCGCCAAGAACACTCGCAAGTGTGCGAGAGAGAGGGAAATATAAATAGTGGGGATAACGAGGTGGCAACGGTGAAGGCTCTGACGCATCTGATTCGATACAGGCGAGAACTCTTCCCATTTAAAACACATAAAATTGACTATCGTCTATTGTTTACATTGATAAACGTATTTATTACTCCATGATTTCCAAAGGAAAGTAAACTTTATGGTAATATTAGTACTAAACTACATATTTTCTCCATTTCATGCCACGAATTTTGATTCAGAATAGCAGTTCATTGGAGATATGCTCTGGTAAGACTATTACATTTATAGTTTAATTCATAAATGATAGTTGTTATAGAACCAGTTTAAACGTTTCTTCATCTTGTGTTCGTTAATGCCCATTGTTTATGCACTGGCTGGTTATCTTAACCAAAATAATGAGATTAAAAACACGCAGTGTACAAGTAACTGGATAATGGCTTTATTATTTGACTATATTTCCCTTTACTAACTGTTGTTCAATAGGTTTAACTCGTATTATGAATTCTGTGATATATATATATATATATATATATATATATATATATATATATATATATATACTGCTTGCAGCGGGAGAATAAACTAGATGTATACAAAACCACGTGACCGTTGATCGTAGCGCGCCTTGTTCACAATTTTCTTGATGCCTCCGCCGTGTAAATACTTGAACAAGTACTGCTACTGAGGGTGTAGTCTTTGAGTTCGTTTTGCTGAAGCGCACAAGTGCGTATTAAGCATATTTCAACAATAAAAAACATATACTAATAGATAGTAAAGTTAATTTGTAATTATAATTAAAGTAAATCGTGCTGCGTGCGCATATTGAAGCTGAGAGGCCTATCCAGTTAACATCATGGTGAAACTGGCGAGTACTGTTAAAAATGCGCGCGGAAAGCCTTTACGAAGTGGTGAAAAGATAATAACATTGAATGTATTAACAAGTTCAGTGAAAATTTTCTATAACTTGCTATCGATGAAGTGGTGAAGTTAACATATGGGTTTACCGGAGTGTCGACTTCCAGCATTTATAGTACACGCAAGCAAAATGCCACATTCGGTGAAGTTTCAACTCCCAGCAAGAAGAGACCATATGCCAGATCAGTGTTGGATGTTGTCTGTGAGGGATTTGTGAGGTCAGCAATTCGCCGAAAAGTTCATCAGCTCTCCAAATTACAACCGAATAGCGTTATTGTGATGGACAATGTCCCCTACCACAGAACCCATACCAAACAAGTGACATCATAACATGGCTACAGAGTAAAAATATAATTTTCCACGAGGGTCATGTTAAGGTGAAATGCTCGCAATGGTCAAGTCTGTGCTAAAGAGTACGAAAAATACTTAAGTAGCAGTTAATTTTCATGGATATTAATAGTGTGCTATGTGATACTTGCTCGAAAAAAGTGTCTTTAATGTCGAAAATTTATATTAATATTATAAATAACGAAGCGATTAAGCGTTTGGCTTGAATGCCTGTTTTTGTGTTGAAAATGTATATTCATATTATTAATACATATTAATATTATACTTAACGAAGCGGTAACAGTACTGTCATTCCGAACGCATGTGGACGCAGAGTGATATGGTCTCTCGTTGGACATAGTATAGTTCTTCAACTCTCCTTAGACAACTGCCATCTATACAAAAAGGATAGAACTAGCTCAATTTGGTTCATATATCAGGTCCTCTTGAACGTGAGCAGACACTCTACCACCACACTACCAAGGCAGGCTACCTCAACACTTGGCACCCATATGTATTTGAATACAATTCCCTCCTTTTTTTTACAGAATTAACAGACAAGGAGCTTTATTTTTTGTGTTTAACAAGACTCTACAACAGATCATACAGCCAATCTTTTGATGAGAACAATTGAAAATGTGTTTCTGGACAGAATTATTAGTAGAGATCTGTAGCCCCTCTGTGCCCCAAACTAACCTCCCGCTATTTCTATCTTTAGGGTAACTTAAAGCATAAAATGTACAAGAAAAACCCACACACCTGGAAGAATTAAAACAAAATATCCAACAGGAAATGGCCAGTATTTCTCAACTTTGGCGAGTGCTGGAGATACCAAGAATGTCTGGACAACGGTGGTGGCATCTTCTTTAATAACATAAAACCTTAAACGTATAAGTTAAGTATAAGGTTTTTATCCTTAAAAGGATAAGTAAAAGCTTTAAAAGTGTTACATGGTTTCCTCCACAACTTTCTGTGCGGAAGATGGCAACAAGGCAAAAAGTTCAAGTACTAGCTTGCAGTGTTGCTTTCTACTAGTGTTTGCTTTCTCTATAGTTTATCTAGATATAGTAAATGTGGGAACTATTGTATTCCACCCAAAAATTTGAATGTTGGAAACATTTAGTATCTTTAAGAAAACAAAACATCCATGTGCTATTCCTTTCTTGGAAGTGTTGAAAACAGTGTTGTTATGATAAATTAACTTTAAAGAGAGTCGATTAAAGACACTAGACAACACTTACTTACTACTTACTTGGTAAAAGTAAGTGTTGTCTAGTGTCTTTAATTGACTCTCTTTAAAGTTAATTCATCCATGTGCTATTTAGTTAAGTTTACCATATTTTAAGAATGTGACAAAAGAGTTTCAACAGAATTCTTCCACCCTTTGTTTAGATGCACAGTTTCTCATTGTTATGTTTACTTTTATTGGAATGGCTCTGATATTTCGGTGTCCCCAATCTTTACACAATCTTTGAATTTCATTTATTGCTCTTTGTAAACTTACGATGTTATTGCTCCTACCATCAGATCATCTGCATATAACCAACCTGGTATCTCTATTTCCTATTAATGGACAGTGTTAATTTCTTCCTTTCACTCTATCCACTATATCATCTATAAACAAATTAAATAAAATGGAACTTAATTTACCACCTTGTCTTAATCCTAACTTCTGTTCGGTCATCTCTGTGATTCTGTTCCTATCACACTTTATAAAAATTTAATTCCTTTATATATTTTTTATCTCTTTTACAAATTCATCACTTACTCCTTTTAACCCCAGTTTGTATATTATTGCATCTCTATCAGTATCCGTAAACAGTAGGTACTGCTTGTTTTTAAAAAGAGGGAAGATGGAAGGAAATGGGAGAGATGAAAGATGCTTATTTTACATGGGAAGGGAAAGTATACAGAAAGAAAAGGAATTCATTCACTGGTTTCCAGTGGAAGATTTATTGTGTCAAGAGATCTTTTTCTTTAGGAGTAGAAGATTTCTAAATACGAATTGCCATGGGTTATAGGTCTCTAGTAGTAACCTTTATCAGCATTTTAAGTGTGTTTTTCTGTTTTTCTTCTTTTATATAGACATATTTTATTCCCTTTTATTTAATTTGTTTTATTTAATAGGCTGTAAGAACAATATGTGGTACCATTCATCTTTCAGGATAAGGGAAAACGTCCAACATTAAGGCATATCGGATGATGAATGAAATGATGTTCAAAGGAGTACAAGGTACATAGAGGTTAGAGTTACTAGACATTCATCTTTCAGGATAAGGGAAAACGTCCAACGTTAAGGCATATCGGACGATGAATGAAATGATGTTCAAATAAGTACAGGGTACATAGAGGTTAAAGTTACGAGACATTCATCTTTCAGGATAAGTGAAAACCTCCAACGTTAAGTCATATCGGACGATGAATGAAATGATGTTCAAATGAATACAGGGTACATAGAGCTTAGAGTTACCACACACTCATCTTTCAGGATAAGGGAAAACCTCCAACGTTAAGTCATATCGGACGATGAATGAAATGACATTCAAATGAGTACAGCATACATAGAGCTTAGAGTTACCCGACATTCATCTTTCAGGATAAGAGAAAACCTCCTATGTTAAGTCAGATCAGCAGGGACAAACAGTTTTGGGAGCTGTTGCTTCCATTTTCAGCCTTGAAGGCCTGACTGTCATCTGTTGTTGCCTGTGGCCTTATTTCTGGTGGTGGAACTATGAACTTCTTTATAAAATTATGGACTGGTGGGATTTCAAAGTTTATTACTCAGTCTTTATAGTCCCATATTAAGATGTCCCATGTTGCTACAAGTTTGTTTGAGCGAGGTCTACCAGTGAGCCAAGACCTCCCCTATATTCTCAGACGGTTTCATCTGTGGCCCACATTTGGGAGGTCTGGGTACAATTCCCATGGCCCACCTACCTGACTCGTGTTTTTCAGGGATATTCCTGCATGGTTAATTACATCCACTGAATTTTCTGTCCCTCCATTTCATCTCCAATATCATTTCACATCATCTCTCATCTAGTGGTCTCTTTCAGGGTAGAAGTGTGTATTGGTGTCTCAGTATTGTATAGCAGGATATTATGTACTTGGTAAAATATCCTCCTCCTATAGGACAATCTGTAGTAGAGCCATTTCTGGACCACAGTAGGGTGGGTGCCGGTTGTACTGGCTTGCCAGGAGTTTCTAACTGGTAAAGTATAGGGACTCTGCCTTCCACACTGCCGTAGCTCCTTGGGACAGCTGCCCCCTCATTCTTCCTCACAGGGAAGAATTGGGCATAGGTACAATAGACCAAGTCTGGACCTCCATGCTGAATCCTTTCCATAGCGTAGTCCAGTCCATTTTCAGCCTCAAAGGCCTGAATGTTCTATGTTGCTGTTGCCTGCGGTCTTCTCTCTGGTGGTGAAACTATGAACTTCTTTATTATGACTGTGGGATTTCGAAGTCTACTACTCAGTCTTTATAGTTCTATATTAAAATGTTGTCCCATATTGCTACAAGTTTGTTTGAGTGAGGTCAAACAGTTAGTCAAGACTTATCCTACTTTGCCAGCAGTACTGTCAATCTTCTGCATGCCTTTGGTGAAGATGTGAAGAGGGACCATAACCAACCTCCTAAATGGACTCATAAGAAACACATTGTAACATAACATATTATAGTTTATTCTCAATGTTTTTGTAATACAGTAAGCCAACAGACATTTTTTGAACAAGACATAACCAACATACTTTGGAAATATTCATATAACAATAATCATTTTACATGTCCAGACATAAATAATGGTAACCGACATCTTAGAAGCTGAATTTGTACAAGTTACAGTTGGTGTTAAATAAACTGTCAGACTGTAAAAATGCTGATTTAGATTTGCATTCCTTGGTGTTTCTTGGAGCCATTTGAAATAAAACTGTGGAAGCTTGCGGTTTCCAAACTTGACACAAAATGCAATTTTTTTAAAAAGTTGTCTATTACCATTATGCATATCTCAAAATACCCAATATGAACAACTGGTATCAAATAGGCATATTATGTGCAGATGGAAATAATATACCTTAATATCTTAATAAAAGGGGTGAATAACTTCCAGAAATTGCATTTCTAAAGAGAATGCTAAACTTCCAAACTTAAGAACTTACACTGTGATTTAAATGTGCATAATAATGTAAACAATGCAATTAAACAGAAAAAGTACTAGATCTAACAATTCAGATTTCCTTACAGATACAATACTTATCTGAAATTGTTTTAAGATCAAATTGCCTTATTTTTTATTTTTGTACTTCCTATATGTTCTATAGATGTCTCAAAAGCATGGCCAGAAGTCATTTGGTGAGAGTAGATGCCATATGTTAAACAGTCATTTCGTGCTCTGTGGTTATAAATCGTTAAGTATGCAAATACGTTTTAAGTATTTGCAAGTAATAAAACCAGTTTTTATTCTTCCTTTTCAAAAAGTAGCTGTTTTTATTAATTATAAATGGCAATTTTTTTTTAAATCACTTGACTGTAAAGGTGGTTCATGGCTCTTTTCAGTTTTCATCCAGTTGCTGCCTTAGCAACAAGTCATAGACACAACAGCACACTGTCATTACTCCACCTTAAGTGTTCTCAGTGCGGAACATAGTACGAGTGTGTTCAATACCGAATGATCATAATTTTTGTACAGTGATAATTTCTCGAGCTAGAAGTTAATTTTTTAATGTGTAACAATCACACCATAGTAGTTTCGTTGTTGGTATTACTGGTTCCCATTTGTGAGAGGCGGACAAATAGAGACATGTTAGATAGAGTCAACATGAAAAATTCAATGCAATGACCGGGATTTGAACCAACCCAAACCAGCCATGGCATTGAATTTTTCATGTTGACTCTATCCATCGAAAACCTTAGCCTATATATGGCTAGTGTGATGAAATAATTAATTTCCATCAATTAACTAAAATAATAAGAGTTAAATGATAAAGCCTGGGACTCAAGTACTTACGATAGTGTGTGTATTTAATGCTCAGAATTTGATAATAAAATCATTTTTCTTCTTGCTTCCCAATATTTGGAGACTAGATCTTCTTGATTTTGGGGAGTTTCATATACAGTTAGATGATCGATGTTCATTAAATCGTCTTTACCACATAAACAGCACTGTGGAGAAGTTGTTAATCCAACCTTGAATAAATGTCCATTCAAACAATCGTGGCCTGTGATTAATCTGAACATTGCTACTGAAGATTTTCGAGGTAGATCTGTAATTGTCTTTAGTTTGTTTTGGAGATCTTTCCAATTAAGTTTTTCAGAGGAAACTAGATAGTTGTTATATAGTTTTCTGAAGATGTTTTTGATTAATCTTTTAACTGTTTCATAGGGGATATTTTTTTTCGTTGTTTGAGATATTTTGGAACCCTTCTTGGCCAACACATCTGCTTGCTCATTGCCAGAAATTCCACAGTGATATGGTATCCATTGTAAAATTATACGTATATTTAAATTTTGAAGATGTTTAATCATATTATGAATTTCATTTATATTTTCGGTTTTTGGGCAGTCATTTGAAATAATAGCCTGAATCTGTTAAGAAAACTATGTTGGAAAGCTTATTTGTCCAGGCAAATAGATTTTGTAAGGAAGTATAAATTGCATCAATTTCTCCATCAAAACTTGTTAAGTAAATTCCAATATGCTTATAGAAAGAAAAGAATTTACAGGTAGTTTCTGCTCCTGCTCCATCTTCTTGATTATAAAGAGAGCCATCTGTAAGTCGCCACAAACGGTGTATCTCAGATGCGAGAGCCCCTAGTGGTCTACCGGGGAAATATACGAGTCAAATGGAGAATTTTATGTCACAACGGCAAGTTGGCCATGGTAGCTCAATGGGTAAGAGTGACTGGATTGGAAACCAGGAGATCCATGGTTCAAATCCCGGCCATGGCATTGAATTTTTCATGTTGAGTCTATCAAAAACCTTAGCCTATATACGGCTAGTGTGAAGAAATAATTAATTTACATCAATTAACTAAAATAATAAGAGACATGTTAATTATCACCTACTGAAAAACGAGGTTACACATGAGGAACAATATGCAACTTTGAAATTCTGCTTTTGTCTCAACAAATCTTCAGTTGAGGCCTATACAATGTTACAGGTGGTCTATGGAGGGTCTATTTTTCCCTACAGCACAGCTTGAAGGTGGTTTAATTTGTTTAGAGGGCAGGCAATCAATTTCAAAGGAAGGTGAACCCAGTGTTCCAGTTACTGCTCTTACGGAAGAAAACATCAATTCCACTACACTTACTCAAGTACTGACCAATATTGCAAGACCATATTAGGCGCAAAAGACCACATTTGGATGAAACAGGCTGGATACTGCACCACAAAAATGCTCGGACACATATTGCCAATGTTTTTGCTGAATATCTTGCAAAAATCTATGTGGAGTGTGTCCCTCACCCCCCCTATAGTCTGGATTTAGCCCCATGCGACTTTTTCCTATTCCTAATGTGGAGAAACAGCTTTGTGGGAGACATCACCCATCTTCAGAAGCAGTACTAAAGTCTGCAAAGGAATTTTAAAGGACCTCTCAAAAAATGGCTTCCAGCATGTCTTTGTAGACTGGCAGAAATACCACATCTAAGGGAGACTATTTTGAGAAGGACCATTAAAATTCTGAGGATTTATAAAGGTATTTTGTCAAAAAAATAAATAAAATAAAAATATCATCATTCTTTACTGAACAGCCCTTGTACTTCAGGTAGCGAGATAAATCTGCCACTGATTCATGGAACAGACTTTCTTTTTTTTTGGGGGGGGGAGGTGACAAATATAATAGTTTGCATTTATTAAATATTCAACATTGTATGTATATGTACTGCTTATTTCAGCTTAAACTTCAAATAATGCTTTGTAACTCTTACAAATCCCATTTTTACTCCTATGCAAAGCTTTGGCTATCTAAACTACCCTTTTAACTAATGCACATACAATCCACAGGTAACGAATAAGTCCTAAAGAGATATGTAAAAGCCTGTCAGTGGATCACAGCTTCGGATGTGGACAGAAACTTGTGCATCGTTGTCTTTCTTCTGTCTTTCTTCAAAATACCTGCTTTTTGTGTAGATCTAGCTAGGAACTGACAACTAAAAGAAGCAGAAGCACAGAATGTCAGTCTGTAATGTGCAATTCCCAGAAATTCACTTGTCTTAGAAAAATTCTGAGCACTATTTTAGTTAATTGATGGAAATTAATCATTTCTTCACACTAGCCGTATATAGGCTAAGGTTTTTGATAGAGTCAACATGAAAAATTCAATGCCATAGCCGGGACCTGAACCACGAATCTCCCAGCTTCCGTCCAGTCGCCCTAACCCACCAAGCCACCATGGCCAACCCACCGTCATGACATTAAGTTCTCCATTTGACGTATACTTTCCAGACAAACCACTAGGGGCTCTCACATCCAAGACACACCGCTTGTGACGACTTACCATTGTAAGTACTCGAGTCCCAAGCTTCATCAAGGAAATCCTTAGTTGTCAAGGAAATTCAAAGCTGACCATTATGATGAAGGAGAGAACTTTTTGAAATGAACTGTGACTGGACATGAAACGTGGATCCAATACGACACAACAGGAACAAAACGATCATTACAACAATGGATGCATCTTCAAAACAACGCCAATGCTCATTTGAAATCATCAACAGCAGCATTTTTTGAAGAGGGTATTGCAAAGCATGTCCACTGAAACATCACTTACACAAAGCATATTTTCACTGGGAGCCTGAAAACTGTCTAAACTCTGCATTCTGGAACTGGAATTTTTCCCTTAAAGTGCATACTTTAATTTCCGTTGTCCGTGTGAGACAGTTTCCATTTAATAAGGATATTTAGCATGTTTTTCCACCTTAAATCCATGGGATTATGAAATATCTTTATTTAAGATGCACTTTCACTAACCAGGGGTACGTTAAGTGCAGGTTTTACTGTATTTAAATCTACTTAGTTTTCCATCTAATTGCATTGCTTCACTATAAATTTACAAGGTGTTTTAAGAGGTCAAGTATAATACTAGCATACTACATAACACACCACTTATTTTCAAATGTTTAATAAAGAATAACACCTTTTTTTATCTAAGTATAGTAGGCCAAGTTGTATACTTAAATTATCTACTGCACTAAATGAGTATAAAATGAGACACAAATATTCAGAAATGTATAAAGTAATAGCAAAATGTAATAATTTTTATACATTATGTTTCCATTTTGTACTTAGTTGTCTTATGGCTTCTGTAAAATCTGTTCTTTACTGTACTCTTAAAACAAAGCACAGTTTACACAAGTTTATTATTATTATTACAGGATTAGTACTTCTACAATATATACATATGTTTAATCACAGACACTTAGACAGCATAAACATTCTTTATCCCAAAAAATTAAATGAATAACTACATGCGGCACTAAACAATGCTCTACACTAAAACAAACATAAATATTATCATGCTTCTTAATATTTCAACTAATTTATACTTCAACTGTCTTTGAAAGCGGTTAACTTATAGAGAACATGTAATTTTCATCATTATATAGAACAAAAGACAGTACAGACAAGAAGTTACAAGAAATTAAAATTTAAACTTTAACCCGATGGAGTTATAAAACCACTTTGTAATTTATGATACACAGTAGAATATATGGTTGAATTATAGTCGCTGACATAAGGCAGAAGATCATTCAAGAAAAATGGGATCCGTTTACATTGTTACTAATGCATACAGAGTACAAAAAAACACAGTGCATGAAATTGTAGAATGGAAAGGCACAACCAAAATAAGCATTTTAGGGTTTAGAACAACGAATCCCATGATTCACCTATATATGAAGCGCCTAGATGCAAAACCTGTCTAGTCCACTTTTTTGACTTTCTGAACTGTATACATCAAGAGATCTTTAGTTATAGACTGACAGAAACTAGCAAAACCTGCCATTTTACACTAAAATCCTATGTTAAAGTTTGCCGTTAAAAGCAAAAACTGCCAAGTCTATCATCCCACGGAATGCAGAAGTGCCAAATCCACAGAAGCCAATCATAACTCATCGTGTTTTCACGTGACTTTTCGCACCATATTCCTCAGAGCTGTCACAGCTGTGGGTATTAGTGGCTCATGTAACATTAACTTTGCTGACTTTGCTGTAAAAAGATAAGCAAACATTCAAAACATGGATGAGTGCTCCATGCAAAGTAGGAAGCGAAAGAGAAACCCTAGAGGACACAAACGTGAGGAAGAAAAGAGAATAAGGTTTGTTGAGTTTATGTTTTTCTATTGCTTTGGAACTTCAATCTCTAATGCCATACATTAATAAGTATTGTTCACTTACTAATGTTCATTATATTACAGACATTCTGCTAAGTCTCTACCAGTATATCCGAGTTACAGCCATGCCGGGAGTGTGTGACTGACTTATGGGTTTAAATAATTAAACAATTATGTGAATGAAGCTGAAAAAAACTGTTTAGGCTCTTCTTTCTAATATGCAATAAGTCCTTCACACTTTTTAATGTTTTTATATACAACCATAATTTTTAATATAATTTATTTACTTTTTAGTGCAATTTTGTGTTGGAAGGCATTCTTTTAACATTAGTAATTGTTTATTTACTTACTGCATAATGTAGCCATACTGAAGAATTCAGTGCAGCCAAACTATCCTTGTTTCTCCACTGAATGCAATGCTGCCAACAGTCTTACTTGTCCCTAAATTACATTATCTAGCAGACTAACATTAAGTAGTATCTAAATTGCACCTAATTGTAGTCCTCACCAGCATGACTATGTTGTTTGTGTGCACATTTGTCACTGGGTCAATGAAGTGCACTAAGGGCCTGTATTACGATCTTCGGTTACTAGCCGAAGTTTGTTACCTTTCAGTTATTAATAAATATTGGTTATGTTCAGTGCCTCGTATTACGAACTCGATTTACCTGTAGGTTTGTTACCCTGTGCATTATGGTGGAATGTGAACAGTTGGCAATATTTTCCACTAGGAATTTACCTTCTTATCAACGCTATCTTGTGTTTAGAATGTGAATTAGCGGGAAAACCAAACACATGTAGTAGCATCAGGCGACTTGCTTTAACTTTTTATTAGCGGTTTTCTGTATATTCGTGATATTTTCATTAATAGTTCATTCGTAACAAGGTCTAGCATAATTCGTTTACAGTTTAGATTTTTCCATAGCATTAGATTCTTTTTCATTGCGTTAGGTTAGTGTTATAGGTTAGGTGAAATATATGGAGAATATATAGAATGCCTTGTTAATGAATGAACACCAAGAGATTTCCAGTCAAAACATTTTAAAAATAAGGCCACATAACTGTTATTAATTCTGATAATAATATTGCACAAATATAATTTGGCTAAAATCATTTGGTTAGTAGTTTATCCTCATGAATAAATTAACTCTTCTTATATAAATTATAATTTCACAAGGTATATGCAAAGAGGGAAGATCCACAAATTACGAGTCATCCATGAATGAAAGCCAGGTTATAAAATATGCATTCTGGGACCAGTAACTTGGTACCTGATTATTTTAAACATAATATATTTGGCTAGTTATGAAGCAATAACTATGGTTTTCTTTTAAGGAAACAGGTTGTAGCAATCTTACATTTCTTCTCGGCATTTCATATCAAACGCCACATTTCAGTCACAGCAAATTGCCCTTGATTGAACAACATAATTGAACAAATAAATGGCTTCACTTAAATACCACATGATACAAGATGGGCAGGATTTAACATTTCTTTACGTGTGCAATTCGCAGCAAATATATTTATGTACTGCATTTGCACCATCTATAGTAGGTACGGCAAGAATCATAATACTTCAACTTGCATTGAGACAGTGCACACACTGCATAAATCGCAATATAATTAGCAAATGGTATTCATTAAGGCATATTGTAGGGCAAAACCATTATGGTATTGTACATGTAATTAGCTACATTACATGTGTGAACAGCGTTTGCAATGGACATCGATACAAATTGCATAACCTAAAAAATTTGTTTTATTCATTGTTTGCTTTACGTTTGTTACTTTCCTCTGGTAATGCTTTAACAAAATGCAAATTAAACATTGCACCCACTATTAGCAAAATCGAATGTTTGCTACTTCAGCGCGTTTCTGAACTTTTATACCTACCCATCTACACATATAGTATTGCGTGTACTTTCCGGTATAGGTTTAACATGCTTTGTTTATTGCATTTATGTTCGTTAAAACATGTTGCAATATGGTCGCATAAAATATTGCATTGCTTACAACAAGTCACTGACACCATGTGACACTAGAAATTATTACGCCATTTTCTTTTTTGTGTGTGAAGGTAAACTCCAAGTTATCTCACTAACCGCTACTCGAGGTGAGGGTTAGTTTACCTCCAGAAAGAACTCTCAGTTAGCCCTTAACCGAAGGTCGTAATATCGACATCTGCATGTAACTCCAAGTTAAATGTTAACCAACACCTTAACTGGAGATCGTAATACAGGCTCTAAGTGATTCACTCCAGGTGCACAGTAAACCCTCTAGCCATCAACCCATAATATCCCCACCAGGCATCGGTGTGAATGTTGCTGGTGAACTCTACATGCTCTGCAATTAGACTGTACAGCGTATTTGCAATCCTTCTGTTGTTGGGGCATATCGTCATTCACATCCTTCATTCCCACGTCAATCTCCAGGATCCAGTTGCCCTCTACGACGTGCCCACGATGAAGCTTGCATTGTCCTATTTTGCATTCGTAGATTTGAACGACATGGCCGGGACCACCAATTTTCCCCTTTGCAGTATACTTGGTGTCATTTGACATCATGCACACTTCGTAGCAGTAGCCGAACCAGTCCGATACAGTCCGTGAGCTCATGCATGAATTTCCTACGGAACACTCCATTATTGTCGTGCCGTAGGATTGTTTATGTGCAAAGCAGTGCATGAGTAACAAAATTTGACCGTGTGATAGCTTAACCTGCTCAAACTATGTTCCTTTGCACATGGACTGCGTCATCTAAGTCTGGGGCATTTTTGCAGACGTTGGCTACAAGTTTTACATATCTCTCTCATGTTGGCTGCAATGCGAGGAACAACTGGTCGTCTGCTTGCGCTTGCATATAGTGCACTTTTGGACGTAGAAAATATTCTCGCGTCGCACAAAAGAAAGTTTCTCCACTGTTTCTTACACTTTGTTTATACTAATGACTTATGTTATACAGGAAGTGTGTGCTCGACTTAAGGGTTTAAATAATTATCTGAATGAAGCTCGAAAAACTGTTTCCTATCGATTAATTTTTGTTATAATAATGTTGTAAGTTGTAAATGTGGTAAAACTGTCACAAAAATGTGTTATTAATACAATATATGAATATACATAGAAAATAAAGCCTTTAAACCATAACTTACGGTTACTCAATTGACAAACATCCTTAATTTGCAACCAAAACCCGCAAAGTTCAAAATGAAACCCTTATTTGCTGCAAAAATAATAGCATTAAGTTAATTTTATTTTCAGTTATTATATTCTTAGATTTTTAACTCATTATATGTGTTTGCACTGTTACTGTAAACTGAAATGCAGAGATACATTTTCCTCTTGCTAACTTGGACTTTGTGGGTTGCATTTAGGCACCCCATATACTCTGTAAGGTACCACTCAACTCATTCTAATAACTACTGCCAGGTTTAAGAGAACTACACAATCCTCCTACGTTAAAAAATACAACACAGTGTTTTATTGATTCAAGTTTATATGTATATTATGTAATAATAATCTTTGTTTATTATTTTGAACAACTTGATTACTGACACTATTGTTAAGATTTTGTAAGAGCTTAATGAGACTTGGATTATGCTAAGAAGGCGATCCAGTACTGCGACCAGATCTATTATGCCTATGCTCCAAGTGAGGCATCTCCGGGAGGAAGGATGATGCGAGAGGAGACAGAGGGCAGTCAACCCAAGGAGCCACGACAATACAGAGGGCAGGATCCCCTATTGACCAGTTGGAAACTCCCCAGCAGTCCAGTAAAGCTGGTACCCCTCCTACTGTGGTCCTGAAACATTCCACTAGGCCACTCCAGATACCGTCCTATTGGAGGAGGTGTTTACCAGGAGCATAATCATCCTGCCATGCAACACCGAGACTCCCGTCAACATTTCTACCCTTAAAGAGACTACCAGATAATGATAATGGAGATGAAATGTAGGGACAGGATATTCAGGGGATGTAACTAACCTACCCAGCATTTGCCTGGCAACCTGGGAAAACCCCCAATAAAACCCATGGATCAGGTAGGCCGGCCACAGGAGTCGAACGCACAACTCCCAAACGCAAGCCCACAGATGAAACCGCCTGAGTCATCCTGCTTGGTAAGGGGGAGGGGAGGCAGAAGTCACAGAAGCTTTTTTACTGAACATCTGAAAATATTAAATCCATTATGATAAAAGTTTCCAATTGTGAAACCTGTTTACTATGTGTCAGATGTATATAGAGCTCTGTCTAATGTATGGGCGATATAATACTGTATTGTTCAGTACAGTATTTACAATTAATTTCTGTTGTGTAACAGCATTCATTAATTCAGACAGTATTTTTTATTTACAGAAAGCAAACACAACTCATTATTCCAATGTGTAAGGACTATGATACAATGAAGCACAAGCACAATCATTCATATTGCAGAATACAATGGATTCAGTGCTGAATTGGTCAAAAAGAAAATTGATAAATTCAAAAGACAACAAAGAGGCAAACAAATAACTACTCTTTCCCCAATTAGCAATGAAACTTCATACAGAAAATTTACATATAATCCCAGAGCTACACACCTTTTCCAAAAAGTCTTCAAAGAGCACAATATTACTTTGGCCCCACAGAACAAATTTAGTGTACAACGCCTTTTGAAATCACATAATACAAAGGAGATACCCACAGACAAAAAGTCAGCTGTGTACTGGATAAACTGCAAAGACTGTAACAACTTTTGCTTTGGAAAAACAAAAAGGAACTTGAACATTAGGCTTAAAGAGCATTTTAGGAACAACAGGAACAAAGAAATAGATAAATTGGCGGTAGCGTACCATTTTTGGAAGCAGAATCATGATATAGAATGAGAAATCCACTTATTAAAAAGTGTCCAAGGCCCAGCTGCATTAACCACGTGGGACAAAATCTTCATAAAAAAAACAGGAAGGAAAATTGTTTAATTTTGACACTACCTCTGATGAAAAAACCCAAACTTCAAGTTCATCAAGATATGCACAGAGACGCACCTATCGCCTCCAATGAGTCCACCAAACCAACATCTATTACTCGACAACAGCTGATTAGGTTAGGAAGATCCTAACGAAATGCATTCTAGGTAAATACTAGCAATAAGTGGAGCACTGAGTAATAGTTCAACTCAAAATTTTCAAATATATTCATGCAATGTTCCTGCATGTGTGACCAAAGTTCCTAACCTCAAAATACTCAGGTTGGTACTGACCTTCTACTTTACAATTTTCTGCACATTGTTTTTCTATGATTGTATATTACAACTAAGACATGCAGATTTATAAACATCCAACATTTATTTGAGAATGTTTTCAGACATAGGTATGCTAAAACTACTTCTTCAATCAAAAAATAAATTTTTAGCAACTCTCAGGAGTTACTTTAATGATTTCTAACCATACAAACATTGATAATCCTCATAAAATTATGACTATATAACTTACTAACAAAGCAATAGCTCAAAATAGTTACACTCAGGCTTGAGATACTGTTTTTAGTGAACAAGGGCGCAGTTACTCCTTTGGTGTTTTTATAGAATGCTTAAATGTTACACAGAAACTTGCTTACATTGAACAGCATTGTCCAGTGTGACTCTAGTTATGAAACTTCACATTAAAAACATATCCAAAGACATTAATCTGTGTTCTTTAAGAATATTTTTCATATAAAAACAAAGTAAGAAAATAAGCAACATTTCTGAGTAATTGAAAGTGTTACGGTTGTCTCACAATAACCGAGAAATGGAAACCAAAATACATGAACTGAAAGGAAAGCAGCATACTCTAGCATATAAGGTGGTTTCGTTAGTTTCTTCGGTTTTATTAAATATTTTACAGCTTGGCGGTTGAGGGAATGGATTGGATATTTCTAAAATCTGTTAATGTGGTAATGAACTCAAAGTTGAGCAATGAAACAATTGTTTAGAATCTGCTGGAAATTTGACTTTCAGAAACTACTCACTGGGCATGGACTGACCTCTATCTGGTTACCATTGTCTTTCCTAATGTGTGGACATGTACTGATTGCCCAAGACAAAAAGGAAGGCTAGAGAAATGTGCAGCATAATCAGTTTTGCTGCCTCCTCAAGGTGTATGCTCGCCTTCAGAGTATGACAAGGATGGAAGGCTCGTTTAAAATACACAGTTCTCACAGTTGAAGAAAAATCCCCACCCCCTGCCGGGAATTGAACCCAGGACCCCTAGCATGGCGGGCAGGCAGGCAGGTGCTCTACCGACTGAGTTAAGAGACCATCCTTCACTGTCCTTGTCGCACTGTTTTGAAACAGATAAGGTAGCACAATACTGTCAGACTTTCTTTCCATTGGCGAACGCAAGCTAACTACAAATGACACTTCTGTTAGAACTATAGTTTCTGTTTCCGAACTTGAAAATAGGAAGAGCTTTAGCAGTTGTTTCATGTTATGGCTGCTCTGAATATTTTCTACAGTGAAGAATAATATACACAATATAGATCTAATATGTCATGTCTAGGTTTGAGAATAGAAAATTAAAACTTGAACAAGTCTTTCCCATTCCCAGGACTGAGAAAAGCTTTCCACTAATCCATGTATTTTAACTCAGTTGATTCCATCCTTGGTTATTGTGACCAGCCTTAAAATTTTGAAAATAATCTCTTAGGTTTCCTGCATATGCAAAATCTATTTTTATCTTTAGGAATAAAAACAAGGTCTCAGATATTATAAAGGAACATGTAGTTAAGTATTAGGTGCTTCGAAAGAAGTTCAAACCTTATGCCATTTAAATTTACTACTGCATTGCACATGTAAACACTAACAAGAAGATTATTCAAGAATATTTCTGTTAAAACTCTAACACACTTTCTATCAATACACTGTGTAACATCAGAAGGAAGATGATATAATAAACATTCAAATACAAAGTATATAACATTAACAGTTATTTCATTTAATAACACACAGAATTGCGATAGGTTCTTTGTTAAAATACTAGCCTTTTCTCCATTCCATGAAAATATCACCTTTAAAATATACACTTATAATTAGCCAGTCATTATCGGAAGTCAACTTAATCTTCTTCTTCTTTAACACAGTTTACTTTATCTCACTTTTTTCACAATTATTTCTCCAGACACAGACTGCTTTAATGAATTTAAAAACATAATGCAAAACAAAAAATTTTTATTACACAAAAAATCAAAGAAAGTAATTCAAGCATCTGGTGTTAAAACTAAGTAACTGCATAATATATCACGTTATGCACTTCCCATTTATAAAACTTACAAGAAGAGCTTCTTCTCTGTTTCAAGATTCTAAATGGGATGTTTCTCTCAGGCCATGTGCTGGTTCCAATCATGAAATTATGGCACCTTTGAGATGTGCCAAATACGCTACTAAACATTCTCTTTGATAATAAAGATTCCAAAGTTGTAAAACTGTTGCTTCTTGTGCTACTTAGAGAAACTAAAGCAATCACATAATATAATTGATTTCATAATAAATGAAAACTTCAAATGTATTTACAACAGTTTAATGATTTGACTGATATTCTTAGCAATTATTAACTAACCTCCCGGACAGGAAGATTCCAAAAACCAAATGATCTGGATCACGAAAATCTTAAGAAGAGCTGTAACAAAGAAACAAACAACATTTTTTAAATTCAACATATAAAATAAGACCTGAAGCTTTCCTGGCGACGAATATGCTCAAGTTCTTCTCGGGAAGTAAGCCAGGTGAATAGACTATTAGAAATCGACGTTTTGAGAGTGTACATCTCTTCCATCATCGGGACATTTATTAAATGTTATAACCACAAATGGAACATTGGATATAGCACAAATATAAACAAAGACAAAACACTATCAAAATTTGCATTACTGAACAAAAAACTGTTTTCAGTAAATTAAATGCCAGGTCAGGAGATGGCCTGAGTATAGAAAAAATTGATTGCGTCAAATAAACGTAACTACTTAACTTGATTATCAAGCTGTATTGATCTGTGCTACTTAAGCCAACGGATTTCCATTTTTAAGGCCGGTTTCCAAGAGTTTCCTTGTGAATGTGGGACACCGTATTGTGACTTTGTGGGTTCGTGAAATTAAAAGTCCAGGTTACAAACACAAAAATTGCATATTATTTCCGTAGAAACACACTTCGTACACAGCAGTCCAGAATTACGTCACATACACAATACAACTTGCAAGGTCATCGACCACAAACACACAGCTGTTTACGCACGCGAGTTCAATTACTCCTGTGGCGGGCGGGCTGCCTTTTTATAGATTACTCACATTCCAGAAATTTCTCAAACAACTGAGATGCGGCTAGAACAAAGAACTAGAACTCTCGAGAAATCTGTCTCTTTCCCCTTGCTGTTTCAGCGAAGTTTCATCTACACACTGCACGCCTGTCTTTGAACTAGTCACCGGCGCTGCCTCGATCAACAATGGGCTCACAACAGTATATAGGACAAACCGGATGGACCATTGCTACCAGAATAAATGAACATGAACGGAGCATTCGTTTAATGCAACTTGAGAAGTCTGGACTGGCAGAGTATTGTTTTGATAACGACCATAGAGCCAACTTTCGGGAGACAGCCATCTTGGCAAAATGCAACAGTTACTGGGAGCGGAGAATTAAGGAGGCTTTGGTCAATCCTCCAAGAGGAGCATGCTTAATCATGATGCTGGATTTCAGTTCAGTTCCTCTTGGAAATCAGCCTTAAAAATGGAAATCCGTTGACTTAAGAAGCACAGATCAATACAGCTTGATAATCAAGTTAAGTAGTTACATTTCTTTGACCTAATTAATTTTCTGTACTCACGCCATCTCCTGACTTGGCATTTAATTTACTGAAAACAGTATTTTGTTCAGTAATGCAAATTTTGATAGTGTTTTGCCTTTGTTTATATTTGTGTTATATCCAGCAATTAATTTGTGGTTGGAACATTTAATAAATATCCTGATGTTGGGTGAGATGCACACTCCCGAAGCGTCAATTTCTAATCGTCTTTTCACCTGGCTTGCTTCCCAAGAACTTGAGCATTCCAACACGTTTTTAAAATTTGTTAAAAAAGGGTCCATGTGAGCGTGCATGCTTGCCTGAACAGCATTACTAAAAGACAAAATGTCTATTAAATACCTAACATTGTTTCAAACTTCTATCCATAAAATCAACACAAAATATTTAGTTCCCCAAATGTATACAGTTGAACATGCTTTATACATGACCAAAATAACTAGGTTATACGTAATTCACATTTATACGTAAATATATACAGGTTCCAGAAAAATGTAATTTAGAAACTTGTTAATAGAACTTTATTTATTCATAATTTGCAGTTATATGAATTAAATTTTAGTTAAATACAACCAAGTGTTACGTAATTACAGAGCATCTGGCAGCTATCTCAAAAGAAACTCAAAATGTATTTTCCTTATTGCTATTGTGACTTTGTGGGTTCGTAGAATTAAAAGTCCAAGTTGCAGAAGCTCAAAATGTTCTCTATTTCTGTAGAAATACACTCTGTCCACCAGCAGAATTACGTAACACACAAATACAATCTTCTAAGGTCGTTGACCACAACAAAGAGCTTACTCAACTTCCACTGTTTACAACAACTCTTGTTACAATTCCTGTTTACAACTGTCTTTACAACTGTCCCTTGGCGAGTCGCAGCTTCCTTATATATACCACGACTCATATTACTAGATATTTCTGGAACAAACAACAAATTGAATGTCCTGTAAGACAATCAAGATGTCACTAGAATGTTCCATTTATCTCTTTATTTATTTCTGCAGACCTTTATCTCAGGTGCTATGTTTATCTGCTTAGGCAAGCTGTTTAGCTTTGACCGGCACCATCTGTCCCATATCTCTCTGCGGCACACTATCGTAAATAATGGGTTTGCGACACTATTGACAAAGTTGCAAGCTGAACATGTTGCTTTTGGTTACTGAAACAAAAGACAAACACCTTAGCCTGTATATGACTTTTGGCGCAACAGTGTCATAGCATTAAATGAGAAGTTAAAATAATTTTTGGTTTCTGGTGTTTACTGTTGAACAAGGTTTTGTCTGTCAGTTCTCAGTTGCTTCCAATTAGCCTTGGAGAAAAGAAGAAATGTTATAAGCTAGATTGGAATATAAAATTCATATGAGAGGTGGCACTTAATAGAACAAAATCAAAACCTTATTTGCTTCCAATTTAGGAATTTCTTATACATGCTATGTATAGTCATCTGAGACGGAAAACCCTAGAAAAAACTTATCCGCATAAGTCAACCTGATCAAGATTCAAAGTCGGGGCCACTTGAATGTGGGCTGTATCAGTGTGAAAAAGCTCTAAGTTCATTAACATTGTCACGAACGTTGTGTTGGAACTGCCGCAAAGCCAGAGCTGTGTGCATGGGCAGAAACAAAGAGACAGATAGTGGCGTACAGAGCTGGACGCTTGCCATGAGAAAGAGAAAGAACCAGAGAGAAGTCTTGAATTTTCCGCTTTTCTGTTGCCGTCACAATTGTTATTGAATGATCTGCAGCTTTCTAGAATAATGAGTGGCAAAGTGTGAGAAGTTGTTAGTTGTGTGATGGTTATTGTGACAGTGGACATTTAAACTGTACCGCAATGATTTTTTTTGTTTGCAGTAGAGCATTGAATCCACCCTGAAGACTGCTGTTTGTCAATGTCACATCTTTTTGCTGCTGCAAGGGTTGCACAAAGCTTCTGTTTACTGCAATAAAGAGTGTTTAAAACTTCTGCAAACAAGAATTTTCTTTCTACCAACCCACGAGGTCACAATATGCTTTGCAAAATGAGCTGTGTGCATTTAATGCAAGAAAAGTGAAGCAAGCCAAATTAACTGAATTCTTTAAAGCAGTAGCAAGTTCTAAATAATGTTTGCTTCATCGATATCTTATTGTTTGTAAAGTTTAACTCATTCAGGCCCACTGCATTACTTTTAAAAAATTATGCATTATCAAAACCTCATTTGTAAGTAATATAAGTAATCTTTCCTCTTCCCCTTGATATACATACGTATAAATCAGGTTCAACTGTATATATTTTTTGGCAACTCTATATATACTTCATGGAAATAATTAATTGCATTGCTATTAGTTACAAATTTGAATCATTGAATGTTGTACTGTGACATAACTGAAGAGACCTTAATAATTTAAATTAATTGGGAGTCGATTAATAACACAAAACAACACTCACTTTGTTTTGTGTTATTAATCGACTCCCAATTAATTTAATTTATACAACAACACTGTTTTCAACACTTCCATGAAAGGAGACCTTAATAATATTCATTTTCTTTTGTAAATACTTCAACTTTATATGCATCTTTACAAAACGCTTTTTACTTAAGATATTATAGGTAATATAAAATAGAATGATGATTATATGTGACTATATATTAGACTTAGACTTAATTTATAAGATTTTAATGTCATATTCCAGATAGTCGCTGTGATAGAACAGCTTCAGAAAAACATACTAAACTAACTGAACCAGTCATCAAGCCCAGAAACTATGTTCTACTGGACACTTTTGAAAATTGTCTAAGTTGGTAGCACATTTTTTCACTGCTCTATGTTCTCCAGAAGATGCAAATATGGCAACTACTCCTAATTTAGTAAATAACTTGCCTTCTTTAATAATGTTTTTCACAGATTGAGCACTTACACTAACACAATAAGCTTGTGCCATTAATTCTCGACTCATACTGAAATTTGTATGTTTGTAAACTCTTTTAATTGACAAGTGTTTGAAAAATTAATACTGTATGTGCGCAATAAGTTGAGCTTCCACGCCCCCATTCGGTAAGTTTCGTCTAACTACGCAAACACAGATGATAACTTTGAAACTTGAAATGCACTATAACCCTTGACATCTAGTGACTAATACACTAAGCTTTATCATGTCCGCCATATTTCGTTTTAAGCTAACGCAGCGTGGTCAACCTTCAAAAACACAGTTCAGCAAAATAGCGTGTAAGATAAGCGAAGATATGCACCGCAAGTGTGAGATATGTGGACAAATAGTACATTGAACTCGATCCAATAAGCTGTATGTTTATATACTTACTATTCATATAACATACAATTAGAAAATAAATATTATGACAGTTATAAATATTCATTCACTTTGTGATTCTTCAAGTCCGGTGCATCACTTTCATCTCTAGTATCCTCTGATGTGTTAACGATAATTTCATCAATTGCATTTTCTATTACACCATCGTTTCTGCAATATCTCTCTTCCAGCTCTTGGAACTTCTTGCAATGCATTGCAGTTACGGAAGATCATGCTTCTATAGCAAGTTTCTGCAGATTTGGAGCCGACATATCACCAGTAACATTGCATCCTTTGAAAACATTCCTTAGTTTTGCCCATGCCAGCTCAATTGCATTCAGATCAGAGTTATACAGAGGTAGACAAATAATAATGTGCCCCCTTTCAAGAGCCAGAACATCCACAACATACATTTGTTGTAAACTGGTTAGCTAATTAACTTCGAAATTGCTCAAAACAAAATATGGTGCACGTGTGAAAGCTTAGCATACTAGCCACTAGATGTCAGAGTGTATAGCGCATTCAGGTTTCTAAGTTTTCATCTGTGTTTACAGAGTTAGACGAAACTTACCAAACGAGGCTTGGAACCCGATCGCTCAACTTATCGCATGCATGTAGTACTAGCGCCTATTTTGAAGTTGTTGTAGTGCCTGTCTAGTTGCTTAGTGCCTACTGCGTTGAGCTCTAGTAATCATCCATCCATTCATTCAGATCATTTAGAGCTTAAGTGTAAATTTCAAGATGTACTCCAAAAACTCACTTGAGATCAGATGGAGATTCTAACATCTCCATCAGGAATTCATCAATGGGAACATCCCCAATTAGTCGGAAGAAGAACAGATGTTCTAGACATTTGAGTCCAATAGATCGCAAGGAAGGGAGACGCAGCAGGAGCTTGGCAAAGCGTCCAGGTTCATCAGGATGCGTTGTCCGAGTGTATTCTTCAAGTGCTGCATACACTTTCTCTCTCAATAGTTCAACTTCTTGCGCAGATTTCAGTCCACGAACATCTACAAAATAGAAACATATTCTTTACCTCTAAGTAAACCAAAATGTGATACTAAAAATGATAAACCATACCTGTTCATTAAATGTACTGCCTCATCTTTCAAGAACAGAGAAAACAATGACATGTAACTATCACATGACTCTCTGATCATTCTTCAACAAACTCTCTTACAAAAGCTTATTCTTTTACTTCACGTTAATTAAGATGGACAACTGTAGAAAAGTCGTATTACATTACTTCTTATAAAATACAATGGGAATAATAAGAGATTAAGTCAAACATTATCCGCAACATAACTATAACATTTCTTACATTGGACATAATGAATTCTGTCTTAGGGTATTTGATTGTTATGTTGTTGTGGTCCTGCTATGAAAGTTTGATCGTCATTCTGCCATTTGTCTTACTTTTGTTGCTGATAGATCATGGCCGCTCTATTAGAAGTTTGCACCAAAGAGGAACTATGATCAGTGATCTGATTTTTGTGGTATATAAGGGGCCAAATCCATCAAACCTCATCAATAGTCACTCGTGTAACAGAACCATGTCAAGTGCAAGATCAATGTTGTTATCAGTTGTGGCCATAGCTGGTTGTCCAGCTCCTTCCTCGTGCGTGATACTTGTGCGACCATTTTTGAATTTGTCAATCTGTTCGCAGACACACCATTGTGGCAAGACACTGTTCTCGTATTGTGCCGAAAGTCTTTGATGTATTTTGGCACTTGATATGCCTTCCAACCACAAAAATTGGATCACTGATCATTGTTCCTCTTTGGTGCAAACTTCTAATGGAGCTGCCATGATCTATCTGCAACAAAAGTAAGACAAATGGCGGATTGAGAATCAAACTTTCATAGCAGGACTGCAACATTATAACAATCAAATAACCTAATCTCTGTTTCATATAATCTTGCCCCACTGAAATGTATCATTCCGCGTTCAACTACCTTCCCCCTCACCCTAATTGGCTAATGCTTTCGCGCCATAGGCCATAGGCGGTGCCTTCTTAAACCTACAGTAAACATCATAATAATTGCCGGGAAGATAAATAAAATCATACAAATAAGGATATGAAGGCATGCAAAAATACAAGTTTATAATGAACTGAGCAAGTTGTTACTGAATGACTGAGCAATGAAACTGAAAGTGTTTATAATGAAAGGCCTTTGGCCTTTTCCACTAGGATATTTTAAACCAGCACAGATACCTTAAAAAAATGCTTGTCTTTCAGTCTTAAAAGTTGTCACGCCATACCTTACTTTTCATGTGTCCTTCGTGTATATTTTGCAATTTGTATCTCGGTACAGTCTAGTTGTCCTTAAATAACGTCTTCACCACACAGTAATTTCGCCTCTGTCTTTTAGCACATTTTTCTTGCCTCTTTTTTCATTCACAAACCCCAGCTATATAAGCAGTCTGCTGAAATCTGCATCCTCATTTACAGCAGATGATATGTTACTTATGTTAGGGAGTTCGTTTCTAAAGAAAAAACTATGCACATGACGACCAATGTCGGGTAACTCTAAGCTCTATGGACCCTGGGCTCATTTGAGCATCATTTCACCCATTCCACTCATTGTCCGATATGACTTAACGTTGGAGGACGTAAATTACAAAAATTATGCACATGACGACGCACAACACTTTTCACGTATTTTCTCTGAGCACGCACTTTTGTTTATTCCTGCTTTTGCCTGGATTGGTAAGTTTTTCTGTTTTCTCAATTTCACATCGCGATGTTCCTACGGATCTAACACTCACACCTGTAACTTCAGAGCACAGCTGTTCGACTTCTCTCACTGACAAAGACGGATTCTTCTCTGTGAGTGCATTAAACACATGCACCACAATTCTTTTTTCGCCTGTTTGTAAAGAATTATCCTTGCGATACTTCAGGGAAAAACTGGCAGTAGACTCTGAAAAACTGGCGGTAGACTCTGCCATTATACATATAATAGGTACACGCGCAATAAACGATCAATAAAATAATTTAGCTGTCGCAAACGGCATAGCACACCGTCGAATGGCGATATATGACTAATCCAGTTCAAAACAAGGTCGGTGATAAGTCACATAAACAAATACGTCATCACTACCGCTAAATCACGTGCTATCGTGCCATGTGCTTGAGAGCAAAGGAACCTCCTCTTTACTTCGTTTAAGAATTACCATGCATTTCAGATAAACCAACTCTGTTGCGTAATATATTTAATTCAAATAGTTACCAAAATATAAATTTGACAATTCTCTTCCAACATATAAAGATATTATCACCATGTTAAATAATGAACTAATTTTTACCACATGACAGTCATTACCAAAACAGCAACCAATGAGGGGTGATTAGGTCTTAGGTCACGTGACTGTTAAGAGATACGGGGCAAGCTTATGTGAAACAAGGATTAGACAGAATTCAGTATGTCCAATGTAAGAAACGTTAGTTATGTTGCAGATAATTTCTGAATTACTCTCATAGTAGGTTTAAGTGATAGTCAAGTTTTTTAAAGCTGGTCATAATGTGGTGGCTTTGAAATTCCATTTTCTTTGCACAGTCAAGAGATAAAAGAACAAATGATGACTCATCATTTGAGAAAAGTATAAGTATTGAATAATTCAAACCAATAACAAGAAGTATCTCAGAAATGTTAACTCCACAAAAACAAAAAACTTACTTGACAAAAATTGTGTGCTTCATCAAGTTCAACATTTTTTTTCACAACACAATTTTGTCTCCTATGTTTTACCAATTATACAAATGTCATTCAGAAACAAGTTTTATCTATATTAACAAGAAGATAAGCAAAGGAATATGCTTTTCTAAGAATATCTTGTAGAAAAGTGAATAGAGAAAGTCGAGTGAGAATAATACATCAAATGTTTACTGATGTTCACATAGTGGAGAGAATATTTTTTCAATTTATTTGCCAGATGAAAAAAGCATTTTCAGGGATCTTTTAAAGGTGTTTTATAAGTGAATACTCAACATTACGGATATCATATAGTCAATGACTTCATGTAAATTTGATTTAGCAGTTAAATAAACTGATATATCCATTTAGTCAAGTGCAATGCAGCAACATAAAATCAAGCTTAAACAATTCAGTCACAATAAGTAGTACAGCATTACATAAAAATGTGATATTTACAATGGCAGTTTTAACAAGTACCTGTGTTTCAAAATATATGGTGTTGCAAAGGGAAGTTCCCATAGGGAAGAGGATCCATCCCCTTCAGCTGCCGTGGTGCAGGGGCTGAACTGCCGAGCCCCTCCCGTCGGGGAGTTGTTCGGATTGGGTTGGACTCGAGGGGGCAGTGTGTTCCCGACACACAAGGGAAACTGGGTACCTCCAGCTAGGTTACTGCCGCCCGGAGGGGGTAGAGGGTTGCCTCATAAGTCCTGGGTACTAGCCTGCAGAGATAGTAGAGGGTGTGCTAGATCACCAAGCAGCCTCACCGAGGTGTTTGGTAGTCTTCCCTGCGGGGTTGACATGCATAAGTGGCGTATCCACTTCCATCCCGTCTTCAAGTTGTTGTCGATGGGGGGGCCTTTTAAGAAATCAGGTATTGCCCTATGGAAAGACCCCCGCAGTGATCCATCGCTCCCGGGTTGAAGGAGGCCAGGTTAGTTTGGATTTTAGACATTTCAATAAGTTGTTCAATGTGTGTTTACCAAAATAGAAAAATGCAGTACTGTTCAGTGATTCACATTTTTACTTTTAGATGGGAAAACTTGCGAGGAAATAAAAGCAAAATTGGATGCTGTTTATTGAGAGCTTTCACCTTCTATAACAGCTAGACATCGGATAACATTTCCATTGTGTAAGGACTATGATACAATGAAGCACAAAATTAATACAATTTTGAGTTGAACTAATACTCAATGCTCCACTTATTGCTAGTATTTACCTAGAACGCGTTTTGTTAGGGCCTTCCTAATATCATCAGCTGTTGTCGACTAATGGATGTCGGTTCGGTGAACTCCTCGGAGGTGACACAGAGACACACCTATCACCTCCGAGGAGTTCACCAAACTGACGTCCATTAGTCGACAACAACTGACGATGTTAGGAAGAGCCTAACAAAACGCATTCTAGGTAAATACTAGCAATAAGTGGAGCATTGAGTATTAGTTTGACTCAAAATTATATTAATTGGATTACATATTTAAATGTGGTCAAACATCTGATTTTGAAAAGGAGCGCCCAGGATGCCCTGCAGATGTGGTTACCGAGGAAGTCATTAAGAAAGTTCATGATATAATTTTCCCTGAGCATGTAACAAAACTTCGCGAAATGGCAGAGGCCATAGATGTATTGACGGAAACAACAATTCATATTTTGCACAGTAAGTTGGAGATGAGAAAGCTGTCGGCCTAATGGGTGCCGTGTTTACTCACAGTGGACAACAAGCCAGCGCCACTTCAAACTTCCAAACTGTGTTTGGAACTATTTAAGCAAAATTTGAAGGACTTCTTGCATTGAAATGTCACTGACAATGAGACCTGGATTCATCATTATACTCCAAAAACCAGGAAACCATCAAATCAATGGATTGCTTCCAGAGAATCTGCTCCAAAGAAGGTAAAGACAGTCCCATCGGTGGAAAAGGATGGCAACGATATTTTGGAATGTGAAAGATATAATACTCACTGACATCTTGGCAAAAGGAAAAACGATTACTGGAGCATACTACAGTGAGTTATTGGCACAATTCGACATGAAATTGATGGAGAGATGTTTCCATATGGCGAAGAAGAAAGTTCTCAGCACAAAAGTGAATCGAGAAGATATTGATACACTGCTTCACTCACACTGCTTTTTTCACAGGACATGTTTCAAGAGCTTTTGCTCTCATCATCAGCTGGAACTCGACTAGGCAAATTGTAGTGGTTTTTTCTTTCTCCGTATCGTCGATAGATGGCATGATGTACTTGTCAAAGATGTCCGGTGGTGGAGGTTCAAAATTCATGACTCTATGACAATTTTTGTTAATGAAGATTTTTTCCCATATGAAAATGTCTATGGGGTGATTAACGTATTTTACTAAAGATGTTTCCAAGTTGATGTCATGTCTAGTATTCAAAATATGAAAAGCCACTACTGATTTTTCTGTTTCACCATTGAAGAAAATTCTGTTTCACCACGATAATGCCCCAGCACATTCATCTGGAGTTGCCGCTGCCAAACTGCTGTGAATTGTGTTATGAATTGCTTCCATAGCTCATGTTTCTTCCCAAACATGAAGAAATGGCTCGCAGGAACAAAATTTAGATCATATGAGGAGGTCATCATGGAGACATGGGCATATTTTGCAGAGCTTGATAATTCTTATTTTTCTGAAGGGGTTACGAAAATGGCAGGAGCATTGGGAGAAGCATATATGCGTAAAAGGGGACTCTGTTGAGAAATAAATAAGTCATTTTCTGTGTAATAAATAAGTTATGTTTGAAAAAACTGGCATCTTCATTCCTTACATGAGTACTTATTGAACCGACTTCATATACCTATATTTATGAGACTTTCTGACAGGTTAGTGCCTAGACTCTGAATTACAGTGTGATGTAAACAACATCATAAAATAATCATCCATTAAAGAGCTGATTGGCCTCGAAATTATATTGTCACCATATGGCATTGTTGTGCTGCTGCCACAGGCCGGATCCAGGCACTTGATGGAGACAGAGAGAGGCTCCAGAACGTTTTACCCATTGTTGCTGCTGCTGAAGTTCTTAAAAGGTCAGCGGCTTTCTAGAAACAATGACTGGGGAATATCCGCAAGGTTTTAAGAATGGCAGTTGCTTGTTGGTTATTGCGACAGTCGAAGATTGAAGTGTACCACAATGATTTCTTTCATTTGTATTTGTGCAGCAAAACATTGAGTCAGCCTCAAAGACCGCTGATTGTCAATTTCACGCCTTTTAACTACAGCAAAAGTTGTTTTAAATTTCTCCAAACCAGATTTCCAAATCTACATAACCCTCACAGTCACAATATAAAACCAACAAAAGGACTTTTTGACTTTGTTACAGGATATGGCCCATATAATCTATATTTAAAAAGAATAGGAAAGAAGAATTCAAATTTATGTGACCAGTGTGCCTGATTAGGTTCACCTGAACATGTTGAGTGTAATATAGTGAACTAGTAGAAGAAAGTCAAAAGAAATTTCAAGGAAAATGCTTATGGGTCATCTTAAAGGAACCAGATATGCACATTCAGAAAATATGTCTCAGATAGTATCCGCTAAGGTGTTACAGAAACATATGACCTGCAATAAAAGAGTTCAAGAAATACATATAGGGCTCTTCTTTCTAATATGCGACGCAGCAATTTTTTTCTAATTCCTTCATACTTTTTTATTTTTTATATACAACCATGATTTTTAATATAATTTTTTTTTTAATTTTAGTGCAATTTCGTGTTGGAATTATTATTAATTATTATTAATTGTTTGCTTATTTACGTACTGCATAATGTAGCCATACTGAAGAATTCATTGCAGCCAAACTATGCTTGTTTCTCTACCTGAAAACAGTGCTGCCAACAGTCTTACTTGTCCCAAAATTACACTATATAGCAGACTAAATGTATGAGTTTGCAGACTGTACTGGACTGGTTTGGTTACTGCCGCGAAGTGTAGATGATGTCAAATAACACAAGGATACTGAACGGGGGGAAATTGGCGGTCCCGGTCACATCGTTCAAATCGACGAATGCAAAAGAGGACGACGCAAGTTTCATCATGGGTGCTGCAATTAGACTATAGAGCATATTTGCATCCCTCCTGTTGTTGGGACATATCGTCATCCACACCTCATTCGTTTCCACGTCGATTATTGCCAAGATCCAGTTGCCCTCTACAACATGCCCACGATGAAACTTGCATTGTCCTATTTTGTATTCATTGATTTGAACATGACCGGGACCGCCAAATTCCCCCTTGCAGTATACCTAGTATCATTTGACATCATGCACACTTCGTGGTAGTAGCCGAACCAGTCCGATATAGTCTGTGAGCTCATACATGTATTTCCTATGGAGCACTCCATTATCGTCGTGTCGTAGGATTGTTTATGTGCAAAGCAGTGCATGAGTAACAAAATTTGACTGGGCGATAACTTAGCCTGCTCAAACCATGTTCCTTTGCACACGGACTGAGTCACCTATGTCTGAGGCATTTTTGCAGAGGTTGACTACAAGTTTTACATATCTTTCTCATGTTGGCTGCAATGCCATAACCGGCTGGTCGTCTGCTTTCGCATGCGTATACGTGCACATTTGGGCTTAGATAATATTCTCGCGTCGCACAAAAGAAAGTTTCTGCAAATATAGCAACATCGCAACCTATCAGAAAGGAATACTATTTAAGAGATCATCAGAGGGAAATATTAAGACCACGGGAAACTGAAGAGATAGATTACTAGACTTGAGAAGATGCATGAACCAATGAATAGAAGATGCCAGTTATGGATATTGGAAGGAAGAGCAGAAGCCATCGAAAGAGGGAGAACCGCAGGAGGGCCAGAGGAGGTATATGGAGAAAATCAGAACGAGCAAACAAAAATGATTATGCAGAAGAGCAAAGATGATAAATCGGATGTCTGGAACTGATGAACTAGCTCCATCCACTTTTTAGGAGATGGATACCAGTAGGAGGAAGCTTTGGGTACCAGTTGCAGAAGAGGAAATTTAAAATTGTAGGAAACAGTCTTTCGTAGTTTGTTATAGTAATTAAAGTGATAATAGAAATGTAGATTTCAATCATATTGTTGGTGTAGAAGTACAGTAGAGGAAAGATTGTTTTAGATAGATTAGATGAATAGATTTATAAGGTTACTGGAATCCAATAACATTTAGGCTTAGTTAAGGTAGCAAGTAGATTATATCTGCAAAATTTGTAAAACATTTTGTGTAATTTGATTTAAAAATTGGATAAAGATAAAAATAAAGTTTGCATAGCAAGGCCTGGTATAGATTCCAGAAACTGGGCTATTATATGCACATTTCATTTTATTCTTTATTATTATTACTGGGAAGAGTTTCAGAAACAAAGCATTCCAATAAATAATTGCTATAATCCTGTTTGTGTTACCAAAGCTTAATAAAAGGCTGTAACTGTCAGCTAGTCAACAAAGAGAATTTGATTTTAGCATGTTAGCACTTACCTGGATTAAATAAAATCACAGAACGCAGACATCCTAGTTCTGTTTTGTCCATCTTCATTTCACGCATTTTAGCAACAAGTTCAGTAAGCACACGGTCAAAGATGGTGCCCACTCCTGCCTGATGTGCTGAGTTTCGATGAACCGTGAGGCCTGTAGCCAGGACTATACCGTCCTTCACTTCTATTGAGCGATGAGAAAAGGCAGCAATCAGCAGTTCATTCCAACCTGTTAAATATGAACATTCTATAACACAAGCTCCTTTTGTCATAGTCAATATTTTCTTATATCACAGTTCCTTATCGGCATCTCCAAGTAATGAAAGGAAAATATTTGTACTCAAATAACATTCTTAAGCATCTGATGAATATAGCCTGAATTAGACCACTCCGAAAGTTTTGGAAAATACAAATTAAAATTTTCAAGGCAAAAATACTATGATATAGCAGCTATATCCCAATCTTATGAGAAGGATGGCACCACTCACTTAGATAAATAGATACCATAACATTCTTGTCCAATGTCAAAGTCGATTGCACTAACCACAGATAACAAACCTATATATACACCAAGTGAATCAGCTGCCCCTATTTATTCTTATCTATGCAACGAGCAGTTTATAGGCTAATGTGAAAACATTACCCTTTTAGCATAAAAGCCGTTATTGCATCTCTGACCCTCTAACTGGTATTAATGCAACTGGCATTAATACTTACAGCCCTGAATAAGGACCAAGAAGTTGTGAAAAGCTTAAATAAACGACAGTTTATCATGCAAATAATACTAGCAAGATAATAAATTGTGCTTGCCCAAAGAGCGTTAGCTGAGACATGCGTATAGTGAAACAAGTGCTAGGTTCGAAACATCACATTGCTTTGGTTCTTTTTTTTCTTTCTCCCAGTCTTTATTGTCTGTATTTTAGTTACTAATTTATTTATTGTTGCTAATGGTTCTCTTGTGAGCCGAAAACATAAGAATGACAATCCGATAATTAGAGATCTACAGGGATTAGCTCACCATATAAGTTGTGCCAAGTTCACCCTACCGTCAGGCTGGAGAGGCCCTTGCCCTTCAAAGAGAAACTACGGTCTATCTTTATCTTCAATTAGGGATCATGTTTAACTTCGTGAGCCCTTATTATCTTTACAGTATCTGGTGTTGTAAACCATGTTATGCAGTTAGCTTCCACTTTTAGGAGTATGTCGACGACATTAAATCTAATAGATTTTGTTTCATGCTTAAATCTTATGTTTCACTTTGCATTTGTGAAAGGTTTCAAACTAGGTTGAATGGGTCAAGTACAATACCGACCATAATAAAATATCTACTACGAACTATACATTTATAATTATCTGCTAGTGGAAAACATGGCTATTATTGTATTTTGTAAATGCCTTTAATGTTATAAAAATGTTATTTGTATTATAACATCAAGTTATAGGCCCCAAGAGGTAAAACAAAGGGTAATAACAAATTTAAACAGATCACGAAGGATTTGAAAACAAGTTGAAGTGGCAGAGTGATGAAGTAACCTGTACAATACCATTTAACCAATGCTATGTTGCGAGGGAAGGTTCCTACACAAATAAATAAGGGAGGACCTAAGGCTGACCTCAAATCTTTATACGCTTTTTACAGCTTTATACAGTGTTTTGAGCTCGTTTTGATAGTTCTAACACAAATAAAAAAAACTGCATTCACCGTTACAGCTTAAAGTGCCGTAATTTGTGACAGAAGCGAAAACAATCTACCTAATTCTTAGCAACTTTGACATGGCTGTACAACGAAAACACATGTTGGCTGAATATTTAAATCCAATTGATTCCATTGTGTAGATCTGCCTTTTTGTGTTCCAGTGTTATTGTCAACTGATGCATGTGATAGGTTGTTCCTTCAGGGGCATGTTAAAAGGTGTGCGTGAATGTACACTAATGAATAAAAGTTTGTAAACTCGTCTAAATTATTACTGCAGCTCTCTGTATCTGGGTATGATGTTTTTGGAATCGACATACATAGTGATTGATTTCTCTTCCATACAACACTTGTGCACTGTGTTACCTACCCCTCCTCTATAAACTGTTCTACAAATCATCCATTTGAAGGCATTCAAGAAAGGTATAAGTCATATGTCGCTTAACACGTTGCATAAATTAAAAAATAAATAGGGGCAGGTGACTCACCTTATATATATGTGTGCTCCAACCTTAAGTCATATCAGACAATAAATGAAATGATGTTCAAATGAGTCCAGGGTCCATAGAGCTTAGGGTTACCTGACATTCATCTTTCACGATAAGGATAAATCTTGAGAAAAAACCTTATCCAGGTAACTCACCCTGACCAAGACTGGCGAGAGAACCAACAGTCACTAGAAAAACTGTGCAATCAGAGGTGCACTAGAATCATTTCTTTATAGTACATACTGGAAATGTTAACCTTCTGCTCTTTATCTTGTAAAACTGCTCTCCCTCACTCTCCTAATCTCAGAAGCAGGAATCCTTGCTCTAACCCTCATACACTACAGGAACTTAAGTCATAAGATTGTGCAAACAAGGATTCTCAGCCTAAGCTTAGGCGAATGAACAAGAACATTTTCACAAGATATGCTGTCCATCTAAAAGTAGGTCAACATTTACAGCATCAACTATAATCATTTTAGTGTGCCATTGAGGCACAATTTTTCCGGTGACACTTTGTTCTTTCATGCAGTGAAGAGAGCCTGTGGAATGGCTTATCATGTGCTTTAATAACCCTACATTAACCCTTTCACCAATATGGACGTCATATGACGTCCAAGTTAAAATGTCCCAAACCGTTGTGGACGTGTATAGACGTCCTGAGCATACATGCATTTAATGCTCATTTAACGCCAATTATTTTAATCTTCCTATTTTACAATAAATTTAAATTAGTTCTATAAGAAATGTAAACGTACCCTTAAAGGTTTCTTTTTGAATTGTACACCTCCAAACCTGGATAAACACCCAAGGGCACATCTGCAGATTCACATCAAATAATATTGGTTTCCTTGCAAACTTCTTTTTCGCAACACACTACACATTTTCGAAATGGTTACAACTTTTTTTGGCTGTGGGTGGTATACGTTTAGGAAAGTGTTTTTTCTCAAGTATGAGGGGTGATGTCGTGGTGAATTTCTTACCCCCTGGTATAAAGAGGCCTCTGAGTATTATAATACTCAATTAGGTTACGAGCTCTTTATACGCGCAAGTACAGGTAGATGAATGTCTTGCATGAATTTATAGCTCTGAAAATTACTAAACAACTGTGCATAGTTACATCCAGTGGTATAAAATACCTTTTTTTACCATTTAACTGTTTTCCGTAAAGAGGGATAGCTAGTAATAGCTGATCCACATCACCCATATTTGACCCGCCAATTCCCCAAACAATGGAGTAGCTAACATGCCATCTGTAGACCAGCACACATCACTGCTACGTATGTCCTAAAGATCTCCTTCATAATTGTACAACAAATCTTCCAGATTTTCTACAGAAATATCAGAAGCCTGTACACATCATACCAAACCTAATTTATTTGTTACATTATGGGGATAAGCCATGGTTAACATTGAAATTTAACAATTTCAAATGTGCCATTCATTTAGCTCTTGACAGCTATAAGAAATCAATCTGAACACAGAGAGAGTATAAATAACTAAAATACTGAGAGAAAACAGCTGCATAAGGCTACCAGAAACCTTGGTTGAGAAACACTATAATAACAGATGCTGACAGAGTTTTCTTTGCAGTGTGTGAGTGTGTAACGCAACATATTCTCGTATGATTATTGCTTGGTATAGTATAAATAAACTAAACTTGAACCAGAGAAGTCGCTTGCGTAGCTATACATATAAACATTCGTTCGTATACACACAAAACAAAATGATTTAAATGTTAGGCGTGTTCGGCGCAAAGAATGGCTTTTGCTACAGTGAAACAAAGTAGTGAAATTTCAATGATTAATTAATGTAGTCTCTACTTTATTGTTACTGTAGATTTATGCTGTCTTTAATGAGTTTTAAACCAGTTTTTGTTGGGTAGGCATTTCCGGCCCCTGAAGGGTCTAAATGGCCATCGGCGAAGCGGTTAAGAGAAAACTTACCATTGAGCTAAATATTAATAGACAAAGTTAGGTGCCTAAAAAATTTAAAATATACTACAAAAAATAGGGAAGTAATAAATATATAAGTGAAGCTCAACCAACATCTCCTAAAGTGAAAAGCCTGACAACTGCTATTGCAAGAAACAAAATGGCCATTCCAGTTAGTCTATGCATGCTACAGATATATGAGGTCTGTTCAAAAAATATCACAAATTTTGTGTTTTTTAAAAAAAGTATTCATTTATTCATGAATATCTACTTTGTCCCTTTCAAAGTAATCCCCACCAGATATTATACACTTGTGCCAACATTTTTTCCAAACCTTGAAGCACTTTAAAAAATCATTTTTTGTGATTTTGTTCAGCTCCTCCTTTGATGCCATCTTTATCTCCTCAATCATGGCATAGCGTGGTCTTATCAGTTTTTGGAACAAAAAACAGTCACAGGGGACCAGGTCTGGGGAATACGATGGCTGCGACATCGTAAGTGTGTTGTTTTTGGCCAAAAATTTGCACACAAGTAACAATTTGTGAGCAGGGGCATTATCATGGTGCAAAAGTCACTTTTTGTTTTTCCACAAATCCGGGCATTTCTGGTGGGTTGCTTCATACAAATTGTGCATAACTTGCAAATAATATTCCTTATTTACAGTTCTAACCTTTGGCATGAACTTATGATACAGCACGCCTCTGCAATCAAAGAAAACTGTAAGCAAAACCTTCACATTTGACCAAACTTGGCACACTTTTTTCAGTCTTGGCTCATGTGCAGCATCCATTGGGATGATTCAGCTTTAGTTTCCACATCATAACCATGAACTTATGATTCGTCACCAGTTATGACCCTCTGAAGCAAATGCGGGTTATCACAGAAAGAGTTCAACAGCTCCCTAGCAACATTAATGCAACGGTGTTTTTGGTCAAAATTAAGCAGCTTTGGTACGACCAAATCTTTGGTCAAAATCGAATGGCACAAGCCAATCGATATGTTTAGGTCCTCAGCAACTTCTCTAACGGTGATTTGACGATTGGCCAATACAATTTCTTCCTTCTTCAATGTTTTCGTCTACTGTTGACGAGCTCGGGCTCCTGGGACACTCTTTGTCGTTCACATCTTCTCGACCCTCTGAAAACCTTTTGTACCATAGATAAACGTTGCTTTGGTCCCAGGTAGCTTAACCAAGTGCCACAGTCAACATTCGGAATGCATCCACAAACTTAATTTTTTTTTTGACACAAAATTTGACACAGATTCTTTGTTCCAATTTTTGGAATAGTCAAAAATCGAAGACGAGCCAAAACGCGTCCAAGCAAAATAGCTGTCAACAATTAACTGAGCATTCACAATGGCCGAGCTTGTCAACATAAGTGAGGGACATGAGTACCAACATAATGCCACAAAACAATCAAAAGTTGAATATACATAACCCGCAAAAATTCTAAATTCACAATACTTTTTTAACGGACTTCGTATTTGCAAATTAAAGTACATATCAATAACAAACAAGGAAGCATAAAAGTTATTCTAATTAGCAAACCTAAGTATGTAAAATGTTGCATAACATACAATATCTGGTTAAGCTTATCTTTGGTTTCAAACAATTAACAATATAACTGCTTCAAAACAATGACCAACATGGGAGTCCACCTTGTTTTAACATCAAACCTTCTCTCTCTAAATACTTCAAGATTATATATAGATAACTCTGTAAACATTTTCTCTTCGCATTTTCAAAATTGTCTTAAACGTTATATCCATAGTGCTTTTATTACCACTTCTGAAACTTATCTGTGCTCACTGACAAACTTGAAAATTCAATTTTAAATTATTGTGATTAGTGTGAAAAAACAATGAAGTATATAAGTTTACCTGCTCGAAGAAGTAAAACTTGATCACAAAGTGGAAGAGATGTGAAGTGAGGAATGTGTTTTGCCCATTCCACCAACTGGAACAGCTGCTTATTGGTAGCCTGGCATATATTGGTTACTGCTGACTGTAAACAAATACAGAAAATATTAGCTCCCGTAAAAAAGGATAAAATGGAGAAGAAAATAGTAGCCATGAGAATGCTGACAGGTAAAGGAGAAAAGAAGAATATGAACATGGGGAGCTTTTAAAAAATATAGCTCTTCTTTCTAATATGCGACGCAGCGACTTTTCTTCTAATTCCTTCACTATTTTTTATGTTTTTATATACAACCATGATTTTCAATTTAATTTCTTTACTTTTTAGTGCAATTTCGTATTGCAGGGCATTCATTTAACGTTATTTATTGTTTGTTTATTTACTTACTGCTTAATGTAGAAATATTGAAGAATTCACTGCAGCCAAACTATGCTTATTTCTCCACTGAAAGCAATGCTGCCAATAGTCTTACTTGTCCCTAAATTACACTATCTAGCAGACTAAGATACACAATCCTATGACACGACGATAATGGAGTGCTCTGTAGGAAATACATGTATGAGCTCACGGACTGGTTCGGCTACTTCCGCGAAGTGTGCATGATGTCAAATGACACCAAGTATACTGCAAGGGGGGAAATTGGCGGTCCCAGCCACGTCATTCAAATCGACGAATGCAAAAGAGGATGACGCAAGTTTCATCGTGGGCGCTGCAATTAGACTGTAGAGTGTATTTGCAACCCATATTGTGACTTTGTGGGTTCGTAGAATTAAAAGGCCGAGTTGCTGAAATTAAAAATCTCCTTTATTTCCGTAGAAATACTCTTATAGATTACACCAGCATTGCGTTACATACACCATCAGTCTACCAAGGTCAATGATAATAACAAACACTTGCAGCTGACTACATCATTAGTACTCGTTACAATAACACTTTCAGCTGTCTCATTTCACAACAACTGTTCACAACTGACCGACTGGCTGGTGTGTCACAATCACTTTTATATCTAATTCATAATTCGAGACTCTTCCAGAAGAATAAAGAAACCGAATAATCAAGATATTACCAAAAATTTCCATTTATCTCAGTTTGTTTGTTTCAGTAAGTCTTTTATCTCAAGTGCTACGTTTATCTGCTTAGGCAAGCTCGTTATCTATGTGAAACCTATCAGTTCCTTTGTCTTTTATCTCAAGCGCTATGTTTATCTGCTTATGCAAGCTCGTTATGTACGTGAAACCTATCAGTTCCATTGTGTGCCAAGCCGCCTTATCGCGATTGGGTTCGCGACACTGCTCCCTCCTCAAGGCTGGTCATCCCGAACAGATTCATCATAGCGGGCCAGACAATCCAGGTGTAAATCCTTTCATGGAAGTGTTGAAAACAGTGTTGTTGTATAAATTAAATTAATTGGGAGTCGATTAATAACACAAAACACTCACTTTTAAATTTAAAAGTGAGTGTTGTTTTGTGTTATTAATCGACTCCCAATTAATTTAATCCAGGTGTACCACCAACATCTTCCCTCGGGGCACCTTCTGGATGCGGTAGACCACGTCGTTAGTCCTCTTCATTACCCGGTACGGTCCTTGCCACGGCTGTTGAAGTTTGTCGATTGTTTGTTTTGCTCCCAGGTGTCCTCCTGAAGTATGGGTGTGCACTTCCCCCAAGACCTCCGGGACCTTACTTCGGGGAGGTAGCAACTATTGTCTCTGCGTCTTCCCATCGGGTGATTCCCATACCCGGAAGAGCACGCCCTCTCTGATTTTCAGCATGTCCCATTGGGCCCAGTATGACTTATAGGTGGTGCTCCTCGGTGCGATGTCCTCCCAGGTCGGTCTTGTCCCTGCCTCCACTTTCCTCAAGAGTGGTCCCAAGTGTGTGTCCGCCAGCTGCTGCCTCCTCAGGCCTGCGCTATCCCAGCCATCCGCAGGCACTGCCGTGACTACTCGGACTGCTGCGGCACGCTCTGTCTCTTCCTCTCTTGTGCATTGGCCGCACTCCTCTGGGCAGGGTCTTCGGGACTTGGTGTCTGCGTTACCATGGCTCTTCCCTCTACGATGTTCAGAGGCGAAGTCGTACTCCTGCAGCCTCTGAACCCAAAGTGCTGTCTGGCCTTCCAGGTTTCTAAAGCTCAGTAGCCAGGTTAGGGCGAAATGGTCAGTCCTCAGGTGGAATGGCTGACCATACAAGTACTTGTGGAAGTGCTCCAGGGCCTTTACTGCCGCCAATAACTCTCGCCGGGTGACGTAGTAGTTCTTCTCTACCTTGGCTGAAGACGCGCTGGTATCGTCTGAGCAGTTGTCGAACCTTCTCGAGCTGTTCTGCGGTCAGGTGATCGGCCGCTCTCTCCAGTAAGCCTACCAGCCGGGCCCCAGGTGTTGCATTGGCACCGGCTCCTGTGTCTTGTTGATTCTTGTCACAATGACCACGAGCTCACACATCCCCATCTTCGTTCCGGCCTGGACGTCGTGATCGATGTCCGCTAGGTTAAGCAGCCTCACTGGCACCTCTCGGCACGGCAACAATGTTCTTTATTCGCTGTCCTCCCAGTCGCGCCGTCTCCACCACCTCATTTCTCGCGGGGACCCACGTCTTCCTTCACGATGACCCTGCAGATTCCAAGGCGTTCCACGGGTTGCCGGAGTATGACCTCTTCTACACTGAGCCGCAGAACCTTCCTGCCGTCGTCAACCAATGTCTTGTGGCTCCTGAGGGCATCCAATACCAGTATCACCTCCTCAGCCACTTCCACGGCGAACACCCACTGACGCACGGCACTCCATCCCAAGGTCAACTGCAGCAGGGCCTCCCTCTTCACGGTCAAGGTTTCGCCTGATGCCGTCACTAGCTGGTATGGTCGGTTCAGTTTTCTTGACGGCGAACTCCTGGCTACGTCGGGTCTGATGATGGTCTTGGCTACCCCGGTGTCTACGAGCACGCAGCACGGCTTCCCTCATAACCAACCGTCTGCTATGAGGCTGTCATTCATCCATCGGCTGATGGCACGCAGTGTCACTATACCTTGTTTCACGTAAGCTTTCCCAGTATCTCTTAACGGTCACGTGACCTAATCACCTCTCATTGGTTGCTGTTGTGGTAATGACTGTCGTGCGATAAAAATTAGTTCGTTGTTTAACATGGTGATATATCATTATATGTTGGAAGAGAATTGTCAAATTTATATTTTCGTAACTGTTTTAATTAAATATATTACACAACAGAGTTGATTTATCTGAAATGCATGTTAATTCTTAAACGAATTAAAGAGGAGGTCCCTTTACTCTCAAGCACATGGCACGATAGCACGTGATTTAGCGGTAGTGCCGACATATTTGTTTATGTGACTTTTATCACTGACCTTGTTTTGAACTGGATTAGTCATGCATCGCCATTCGAGAGTGCGGGAGCTAAATTATTTTATTGATCGTTTATTGCAGGGCCCAAATGACCTTGTTGTCGATGGGCCCTTAAACACCACACACTCATTCACTCGTTTATTGCGCATGTACTTCTTATATGTATAATGGCAGAGTCTACCGCCAGTTTTTCGCTGAAGTATCGCAAGGATAATTATTTACAAACAGGCGAAAAAAGAATTGTGTTGCATGTGTTTAATGCACTCACAGAGAGAATCCGTCTTTGTCAGTGAGAGAAGTCGAACAGCTGTGCTCTGAAGTTACAGGTGTGATGAGTGTTAGATCTGTAGGAACATCGCGACATGAAATTGAGGAAACAGGAAAACTTACCACTCCAGGCAAAAGCAGGAATAAACAAAAGTGCGTGCTCGGAAAAAAATACGTGAAAAGTGTTGTGCGTCGTCATGTGTGTAGTTTTTCTTTAGAAACGACCTCCCTAACATAAGTAACATTTCCTCTGCTGTAAATGAGGATGCAGATTTACCAAATTTCAGCAGATTGCTTATACAGCTGGGATTTGTGAATGAAAAAAGAGGCAAGAAAAATGTGCTAAAAGATAGAGACGATATTGCTGTGTGGCGAAGACGCTATTTAAGGACAACCACACTGCACCGAGATACAAATCGCTAAATATACACGAAGAACACACGAAAAGTAAAGTATGGTGTGACACGACTTTTAAGACTGAAAGACAAGCATTTTTGAAAGGTATGTGTGCTGGTTTAAAAAATCCCAGTGGAAAAGGCCAAAGGCCTTTCATTATAAACTCTTTCAGTTTCATTGCTCAGTCATTCTGTTTCAATTTGCTCAGTTCATTATAAACTTGTATTTTTGCATGCCTTCATATCCTTATTTGTATGATTTTTGTTGATTTTATTTATCTTCCCGGCAATTATTACGACATTTACCGCAGGTTTAAATGTGAGGGGAAGGCACCGCCTATGGCCTATGACGCGAAAGCATTAGCCAATTAGGGCGAGGGGGAGGGTTGTTGAACGCGGAGTGATACATTTCAGCTGGGCAAGGTTATATGAAACAGAGAGTAGAGGAGATGGTGTAGACGGCGCCAACGTGCTCCTCGCCACACCGGTCCTTACTCGTTCCTACGGCTGTTCTTCCTGGTGTCGGTCATCTTCGCGGTCATCGTCGCGCTTAAGTTGCTATTTGCAGCTTCCATCTTTGTTGTTAATTCGGTCTTCATTTCTTACATCTTCTCGGTGTTGTCGTCCCGCTTTCTAACACTAATTGTGACTTTGTGGGTTCGTAGAATTAAAAGGCCCTGTTGTAGAAATTAAAAATCTCCTTTATTTCCGTAGAAATATTCTTATAGATTACAGCAGCATTACGTTACATACACCATCTGTCTACCAAGGTCGATGACAATAACAAACACTTGCAGCTGATTACATCATTAGCTCTCGTTACAATAACACATCCAGCTGTCTCGTTTCACAACAACTGTTCACGACTGACCGACTGGCTGGTGTGTCACAATCACTTTTATATCTAATTCATAATTCGAGACTCTTCCAGAAGAATAAAGAAACCGAATAATCAAGATATTACCAGAAATTTCCATTTATCTCAGTTTGTTTCAGTAAGTCTTTTATCTCAAGCACTATGTTTATCTGCTTATGCAAGCTCGTTATCTACGTGAAACCTATCAGTTCCTTTGTGTGCCAAGCCGCCTTATCACGATCGGGTTCGCGACACATGTTGGGGCATATCGTCATCCGCACTTCATTCGCTTCCACGTTGATCATTTTCAAGATCCAGTTGTTCTCTATGATGCGCCCACGATAAAACTTGTGCCGTCCTATTTTGCATTCGTAGATTTGAACGACGTGGCCGGGACCGCCAATTTCCCCCCTTGCAATATACTTGGTGTCATTTAACATCATGCACACTTCGCAACAGTAGCCGAACCAGTTCGATACAGTCCGTGAGCTCATACATGTATTTCCTACAGAGCACTGCATTATCGTCGTGTCATAGGATTGTTTCTGTGCAAAGCAGTGCATGAGTAACAAAATTTGACCGAGTGATAACTTAGCCTGCTCAAACTTTTGCATACGGACTGCGTCACATGTCTGAGGCATTTCGCACAGGTTGGCTACAAGTTTTACATATCTTTCTCATGTTGGCTGCAGCGCGACAACCAGTTTGGTTGTCTGCTTGCACATGCATATACGTGCACCTTCGGACAGAAAATATTCTCGCATCGCACAAAAGGGACAAAGAGGTAGAAATGGTAGAAGAAATGGGGAAGTCTAAACTTCAGTTCCTATAAATAAGCAAGATTAAGAACTCGAGGATGCCCTAGGACTACTTACGAAGAATGTATGCTGAACTAAGGAGGAAAGTATCTACGAAGCTTAAAAGGTGACAGCAGATATGCAAATGTAGAAAATGTTTATCAAGGACCCAATATGTGTACATGGCTTTACATTCCAAGCAACCATGGATCATAAATAAACACACATGTACCTCAAATTCTCCTGGGTGTTCTGTTTTGCATTCCACCCTTTTTTCTGCTTCAAGAATGCGTTCGACTGGCATATCAGCATGCAAACTACTTGTTGACTCCACTTCGTTTTGATCGCGCTCCTTTGTGCGTTGTCGCTCTTCCTGTAACAGTAACCATATCAAATAACATTAACAACAATAACAATAATAATAACAATAACAGTAATAACAATAACAATATAATAATATGAAAAAGAGGGAACCCAAAAGGCAAAAATTGTCAAAAAGATGTCTATCTTTTAACTTAATAACTGGAATTTCCTTATTAATTTGACAAAATACTTATATTTTACACATACATACTCTTAAAAATTTTGATCTCTGAATTTTGCACCACTATACACACAAAAATCTTAACTCCAACACACTTGGGAGTAGAGAAGTAAACTTAAACCGATCTTTCACAGGAAGTTTTGCCCTGTAAATGATTGGTACTCTGTTAAATATAATAGCTTCTGTGTTCTCAAACTCTGTGGTTTGTTTCTTTGGAAATAAATACTAGTTTCGTTTCCACAATTTGCTATGAACAAATTTTTCTGTGAACGACGTTTTTTGATATGAAGGATCTAACAGCACAGGTATCAAGAGTGAATGAAAACAAATATTAAATAAATCCACTCAACATGAAAATAAACCTTTGAGCAATCTCCAACCAAACCTATTTATACCATTGCCCACCTGCAAATGTACATGATAGGAAATCAAAATGTTCTTCATGCAATGGTGCGCATATAGCTCATTAAATGATGGAAAAAAATGTAAATAATGCAACTAATAAATACGCAAAATATGAAGCTATTAAAAGTGAGGCAAACAAATATATACATTATATTGTTATATTATCTAAAACTGATAAACTTGTTTCTTTTGATGTAACTGCCTTATTTCCTAGTATTCCTAGAGAAAAACTTTTAATTTGTTTATAAAAGTGGTTGAATTTAATACATTTACATGAGGACTTGATAGTTGATTTTGTTAAACTTACTAATTTTTGTTTAGATCAAATTTTTTTCACTTTTAACAGTGAATTTGTTCAACAAATTTATGGCTTAGCAATGGATAGTCCTCTTCATTTTTTTTATTTATTTTTTTATTTTCATCCAGTTTATCATATATATGATTTTGGACATGTAAGAACTTTCACCTTTTCCTGCTGATCTTTTTATGAGTTTTTTTGAAATGCAAGCATTCCCTTTAATTTTTAAATTTTGGTATATATATGTTGATGATATTTTTGCTATTGTCCCTGATAAACAAATTAATGATGCTTTAAAATTACTAAATTTGCAAGATAAAGCTATAAAATTCACATTAAAGACTAAAATTAATGGATTTCTTCCTTTTCTACATCTAAAAATAATAATAAATAATAATAAATTAAACTTTGTATTTCTAGGAAGTCTACTCATATCAGTAATTATATATAACATAAATTTGTTGTCTTCAATAGTTTGATTTATAGATTAATAAATATACCCCTGAATCAAGAGTGAGTGAGTGAGTGTGTGGTGTTTAAGGGCCCGTCGACAGCTAGGTCATTTGGGCCCCAAGTCAAGACTAAAACCTAAAATCTACATAAATTAGGCTAAAAAGGTAAAATACAATTAAATCACTCCACTATTAAAAGTACATAAAAACCACCCAAAAACTAATAAGTTAAAATCACTAAAAATAACAAATATAAAAAGCAAGTCAGACACGTTTTTTAAAATCGATTTCGGCAACAAACCGCAGTGCCTTACCTACGGCCACTGGGTCGTCCCCTAAAACATCCAGTAAGTTAGTTCCCAAGCCTACTGACTGGCGAACGCTGGCGTACTGTGGGCAATCGAGCAATACATGCCGCACAGTGAGGCGTACGGCACATGGAGCACACACTGGGGCCGGCTCCCCTCTTAACAAATGGCCATGAGTGGCTCGTGTGTGTCCAATTCTCAGCCGGGTGAGTATCACCTCGGCTCGCCGGTTATCCCTGCATGAAGTTAGCCAGGGTTGTACGCTCTCTTTTATTGCCCGGAGTTGTGTGCCTTCCAAAGCTGTCCAGGAGTGCTGCCAAGCAGATAGGAGTTGGCGACGGAAAAAACGTTGCACATCCTGGTATGGCACAGTAGTTGTTAAACTCCGGGGCAAACGGCAAGCGGACTTAGCAGCCGCGTCCGCCTCCTCATTCCCGGAAATGCCCACATGGCCTGGGGTCCAAGTAAAAACAAAATGGTATCCGCTACTAAGCATTTGCGAGATCAGGGCCTGAATTAAAACTAGCGTGTGAGCTGCAATGTGCTGTTGCAAGGCCTGAAGAGCGCTTAGAGAGTCAGTGCAAACGATAAAATTGCCAGGAACTAACTTACAGATAAAAAGGAGCAGATAGAGGATGGCATACAGTTCTGCAGAAAAAACAGAGGTGAAGTCCATAAGGCGAAATTTATGAGCCTCGCCGTTAATGACGAATGCGCAACCCATAGTGCTACCCAACTGGGAACCATCTGTAAAGCCCGGAACATAATTAGGGTAACGGTCCAGTAGTTCGGCAAAAAGTTGTTGGAATACCGAATGTGGGGTAGCTAGTCTGGAGTTTGTGGGAAGAGCAAGATCGAACCGCGCACGCTGGAGCTGCCATGCGGGATAACGACCCAGGGACGACCGCTCCACGCGAGGCAATCGGAGGTCGTGTGTACGGGAGAGTTCCCGGAATCTTACTCCGGTTGGGCGTGTCCGAGAGCTAGGGTGCATATAACGGTGGGCTAAGTCGGGATGCAGAACTGGTTTAAAACATGGATGGTTTGGGTAACTTGCCAACTTTGCAACGTAGGAACAGAGTAGTGTCGAGCGACGAATAGAAAGTGGAGGCTCGCCGGAGTCGGCATACAAGCAGTCGACGCGACTTGTGCGGAAAGCTCCTGTGGCAAGGCGGATACCTGTATGATGTACGGTGTCTAAAAGGCGAAGTTTAGAGGCGGTCGCTGCGCCATAAATAAAACAGCCGTAGTCCAGCTTGGATCGGACCAGGGAGCGATACAGCCTCAACATTACCGTACGATCGTCCCCCCCCCCCCCCCCCCCCCAAGATGCTCCAGATAATACCTTCAGCACCCGCAGAGAACGATCGCAAGAGGCTCGAAGGTGACGAATGTGGCGCTCCCAGTTAAGTTGTCTGTCCAAGTAGAGGCCCAAGAACTTCAGGTGCGAGACAAACGGCAGGGGGGTGCCGTTCAAGTGAAGATCAGGTGGAGGGTGAATACCTCGTAGACGATGGAAGTGGACACATTGTGTCTTCGCAGGAGAAAAGCGGAAGCCGCTGCGAAGCGCCCAGGCTGCCAGCTGGTTGATGGCCAACTGCAGTTGACGCTCTATATGGTCTAAGTTACAAGAACGATAATATATGGCGAAGTTGTCAACATACAGGGACGATGGAATTCCGCCGCGAACGACACTAGTAATGCCATTAATAGCCACGGCAAAAAGGGCGATGCTGAGAATCGACCCTTGAGGCACACCATTCTCCTGGATCCGCTCCCTTGATATACTGCTCCCTATTCGCACACGAAAACGACGTAGTGCTAAAAAATTACTTAAAAATTCCGGTAAGTGGCCTCGCATACCGTAACTGTGCAGGTTACGTAGTATCCCATACCGCCAAGTGGTGTCATAGGCCTTCTCCAGGTCAAAAAATACTCCCACCACATGCTGTTGCAGTAGAAAGGCATCATGAATGTAAGCCTCAATGCGTGCTAGATTGTCAACGCTAGAGCGATGGCGACGAAAACCGCATTGAAGGTTAGACAGCTGGTTATTTATTTCGAGCCACCACACTAACCGAGAGTTTACCATTCGCTCAAAGGTCTTACAGACGACACTCGTCAGGCAAATGGGGCGGTAGCTAGATGGAAGTGTGGGGTCCTTTCCCGGTCGAGGGATGGGGATAACAATACCCTCTTGCCAGCAAGATGGAAAGACCCGCTCATGCCAGATGCGGTTATACATGCCTAAAAGGAAAGACATCGCATCGGGTGGAAGATGTAGCAGCATCTGTCTGTGGATATCATCGGGACCGGGAGAAGAATCCTTAGCTAGGGCTAAAGAATGTGAAAGCTCGGCAGCGGTAAAAGGTTGGTTGTACGGCTCATTACATTCGCTATTAAAATTAAGTTTTGTTCGCTCCGCAGCTTCCTTAATAGGAAGGAAGAGGGCGTCGTAACTAGCCGTTTGGCTAGTAGCAGCGAATGAGGTGGCAAGGGCTTCGGCTATATCTTGCTCGGCAGTGCAGATGGAACCGTTGAGGGCAAGTCCGGGAATGACCGTTCGGCGATACTTGCCATGCATCCGCCGAACAGCTGACCATACCTGTTTGGTGGAGCTGCGACGAGAAAGGGAAGACACGTAGGCTTCCCAGGATGTTCGTTTCGCATTGCGAAGCACAAAACGTGCCCTAGCTCGAGAACGTTTAAAAGCAACGAAGTTCTGTTCTGTCGGGTGCAACTGAAACAGCCGCAGAGCACATTTGCGTGCTTTTATTGCCACACGGCATTCCTCAGACCACCAGGGTACAGGGGTATGACGTGGGGTAGAAGAACCTCGAGGAATGCTGGATTCTGAATCAAGAGCAATTTAATAAAGAATATAAACATATTATTTATACTGCTTTAATTAATGGTTTTATTAAAGACTTTACACATAAAAAATTTAAAAATGTGAATATCAAAAAGCTGTTAATACTTCTACCCTTAAAAAGATAAGAATTATAATTTTAAAAAATTTACTTACCATCCTTGGGTTAGTAAACATTTTCAAAAACTTTTTTTAAAGAGCTTGCTATTACTTTAGTTCCTCAAAATAAATATAGTATTAAAAATTTACTACATTTCTCTAAAAGAGATAAAATTACTAATAATAAAAAATCTGGTATTTATCAATTTAATTGTTTCGATTGTGATAAAGTTTATATTGGAAAGACAAAACGTAATTTAGAAACTAGAATGAAAGAACATTTTCGTAATATTAAGTATAGACAAACTGATCAATCGACAGTAGCAGATCATTTTTGGTCATTTAACCATGAAATAAATCCAGAAGTTAAATTATTAAAACAATTAAACGGTCCGTAATGAATTTTGAAATATTGGCAGTCGATTCTGTTTTTAAATTTGTTTCCTTTTCAGATTTTGGTAGTACTGACAAAAACATAGTGACATCTAGCGACCGTAGCATTGACGAGATTGCTGAAGGCTCTGGCTGAAGATGTGAATAAAATATTCACAAAATCATGATCCTAATCAGTTTATCAGAAAACATCCATCATTTCTTATAAGATAAGTGAAGCTTTATGTTACAAATTATTATATTTGTATATAAATGTAACTAATTTTCACATTTGTGTTTATCTTTACATATGAGGTTGGAATAAATGATTAAAATTATATGGAGATTTTTTTAATATGCTGTATAGTTTTATAGACATGAGAAATAAGTTAGAACCAGAAACTATGGAAAAAAATATTGGTCATAGTTTTACTACTTTTATTAGTACATGCCTAAGCAATGTACAGGATGTATCTTTATTGGTGTCAAAACTTTTGGGGAATGCGTTTCCGACATCAAAACAGTAAAAAAAAAGTTCATATATACATGGTTCTGAAAATCAACCATTTCTTTGTTACAGGTCAAAGAAGACATATGCCATAAGTGAACAGACAGATATGCACTACACATATGGCCGTGCAAATGGAAATGCAGCAGCACCAGCATGTGAACCTTATGCTGAAAGTTACCATCACAGACCTTGTGCAGTCCATTCACACAAATCCACCAATGCTTGAGAGAGAATGGTGTGTTTCAGAAGAGCACTAGGGATGTTGGGAGACCAAGAGTGGTATGAGGCATTAAGTTCAAAAACAAGTTCTCTGAGCTGTAGATGTAGACCCATCATAAAGCACAAGACGTTTAGTAGTAAGGGAAGAAGTTAAGTCATTTGGCTATCTGGAGAATCCTGCATGAAAATCTTCGGTACTTGTATAACCTTCAACATGTACAAGGATTTAATGAAGCAGACTTTCAACCAAGAACACACTTCTGCCATCACATGTTACAGCAGTGAGCTATGTTAATCAATTTTCTAGCATGTACCTTATTCACAGATCAGGCTGCTTTTACTTGCCAGAGCATCTTCATTTTCGTAACACTCAAAACTGGGCATTTGAAAATCCTAATGAAGTATGACCGGACAACATTAACAGAGTTCTTTCTCAATGCTTGGGCTGGAATCATTATAACCTTATTGTCCGCACTGTTTACCACAGCAAAGGACGCCTTCTACTTCTGTGAATAAATCTTCTCACTGTGGTGTACTGAATGAATAGGGTACTTTTTTTTGTTTTAATAGTTCGCTACTTGTGTAGCATGCATTCTCTGTCATACTCAATTGCTGTTCTTGTCCCACTGTGTAAGGCAGGCATATTCCTGTCAGGGGCTTTCTTTGCATTGACAAACAATAATTCTTCCCTCCATGTCGGAATGAACAAACCTGTCTCCAGTTTCTCAGAAATGAGTTAGGTCACTTAACTGATTATGTGCCTTTGGACATCATCCAACAAATGTAGTTTTTACGTGATGGTACTCCAGCTCATTTCAGTGTGACACTAATTTTTTGAATGATCGATTTCCGTAAAGATGGATTGGTTGAGCCAGACCCTTTGAATGTCCTGCTCGATCACCTGGTTTGAATCCGATTTTCATCTGAGGACATTTGAAGTCCTTGCTTTATATGACTCTTGTACCTTATGTTGACATTTTGAGACAACAACCGAAACTGGATCTGACCATATAAAAAAATACACAGAGCACACCAGAACATGGAACACAGGCTTACTGTATGCATCGAAACAAGAGGAAGCCACTTTGAACAATTGTTTTTAGCTTATGATTTTGTGTTATAACTCTGAAACAATTGATTTAAAGACCCATGTAATATGCACTTTTACTGTTCTGATGTCAGAAACATGTCCCCCAATAAAGTTACACCCTGCACTGTCCAGCAACGCAAAGAGGATCCCTGAAAGGAATGTGCCAACCTTACACAGTGGGACAAGGACAGCGAGTGTGTGTTACAGAGAACGCATGCTACACAAGGAGCAGAACTATTAAGATAACATGCGCCCTATTCACTCTGTACACTAAAACCGAGAAGATTCATTCACAAAAGTAGACGACGTATGGTCTGTAACTGTACTGACATGGGGTGTCATTAACCTGTCCAGGAAGGGTATGGAAATTATTTTTATTATTTGAAGCAAAAGGTTAGAAACAGTGATGTATATAACAATTGAAGTAATGAGTTGGTATTCAAACATAACATCACTTAAAATATCCTTACTTGAACAATTGTTTCGGAGACCGGCTCGTCCCCATCATCAGCAACTATCCAGTAGTTGGATAGTTGCTGATGATGGGGACGAGCCGGTCTCCGAAACAATTGTTCAAGTAAGGATATTTTAAGTGATGTTATGTTTGAATACCAACTCATTACTTCAAAGGGTATGGAAACCTTCTACAATCCCCCTGCGCCTCAGGACTTGGAGACTTTCTCTCCTGTGGAGGACAGTATATTGCTATTTTGGATTTACAAAGTATAGAACTTTCACATCAGTAATAAGAAAAGTATTAAATAAACTAAACACATATAAATAATTATACTTTTACAAAAAAGGAATGTTGTAACAATTTACTGTCATATTCTGGGTGGCTAAATAATAAACCACTCAATGTTACAATGAGGAGGTTCAAAACAGAAACAGTACCTGAACAGCTTCTCGTTTCATCCCCATGCTGAGGCACTTCTGGTAGCGACAATACTGACATCTATTCCTTTGCCTTTTATCTATGATACAATTTTTATCCTCCCTGCATGCATATGACAGGTCCTTTCGCACAGTCCTCTTGAAGAAACCTTTACATCCTTCACAGCTGAAAACATATAAACATTTATTTAGGAACTACAAAAAATAGTAGAGTAGCTGTACTTCCATAAAGTCCCTGGCAATGGCGGCAACTCCAGTAAGCGAGCTGTCCAGCCCTCACATGCACAAACCTGTTTGAGCAAAAATCAGTGTGTTGTTGGTTATAGACGAGTAAAGTACTGTATGGCAGCAAGTTCTGCATAAACAGAAATTATCACATGACATTTTTGTTGTTCCTTGAATGAGCGAAGAAGACAATGATTTGGATGAATATCACAGAGCTTCCCCAATCCCCTTAAAGTAGAGCACCAACGTCACACTTCCTACCACTCCCAATGAGCTGGATGGGACTCGCTTCACAGCTTAGCTACTTTAAATGCAGAGACTTTATAGAAGTACAGCTACTCTAAACCTTATTCATATTATTTTCAGTAATTAAACTGCATTCGTTTCATTTTATTTGCTATTGTGAATTATCAGAAATAACTAAAGAAAGCTATTTTAATAAATGTGTATGGAAAATTGTTATTCAGTTAAGACTTTGCACACAAAAAAATAAATTAAAAAAATATTGTGTCACATTCATATCACTCTCTACTCACTCTCTTCAAACTATTCTTACAAATGTAGAATACTGCACAAAATTTGTCAACATTTTTTGTGATGTTGCTACAGCCCTTATTGATTTGAATTTCCAAATTCCTAACTTTTTTCAAGCACTGAGCTATTCGTTTATATTTTTTCCCTGTGGTTGTGCAAAAGCATGGTCTTTCAAAGCAATCAAATAGCAACCTACTTTCTGAAACTCTGACTCTTTGCCTCTGTATTCCTCTTATATCTACAACAGAATGTTGATTAATAGGTAGTAGGTAAAGAATAAGCTTCTGCAACAATAGTTTGTAGAAAAATGAAAAAGGAAGACATGTGACTGCAACATATAATTGTTCACAAGTACAGCAAAACCTCTCTAAAATGGAAAGCAATTGTTCCGGCACTTATTTTCCATTTACACAGGTTTCCATCTTATAGAGGGTTGTGTTTAAATACAAAGAAACTACACAAGCTATAATCACAGAGTGAAGGAATAATATAAAATGAAGTGTAAATAATAATAGGCTGATATGTATTATGTACTATATTTTCAACTTACATAAAACCATTGTAATATATCGCCTAGTTTCTATGTTTTAAATTTTCCCTTTCCAGCCTGCAATTGTCTACATAACAACATCATTTATTTCATCAGCATTCAAAACAATGCGATGGCTATGTTTGAAACTCTCGAGCCATTCATTGGAAGTTCTGAAATGGCCTTTGGCTAATTTTCTTGCTGTCTCTAAAGCTTGAGTCTCAAGCAATGGTCCAAAAAGGGAATTCCTTTAGTATGCACACTAACAAACCACTCGAACACAGCAGGAAGACAAGTCAGCAATAGCAATTCACAAAACCATAACCTTGACTTCAATCCAAAATTATTAACAGGAATGATAAACCACAACAAAGTGGCAATGTGGGAGAACACCTCAATATGAAAGTATAAAGAATGAGTAATAAACTTTGAAATTCCACCAGTCAATAATCTGATACAGAAGTTTATAGTTCCACTACCAGAGAGAAGATAGCAGATGACAACACATGATAATCTAACCCTTGAGGCTGAAAATGGAAGCAACAGCTTTGAACAATAGTCCCTCAAAAAATAAAAATGTAAAGTATAAACTTGAAAGAAGCATAGGGAGTGTTATGGAGTGTTAAACTGATTACAAATATTTATTAAATTATAGATGAGTCGATTTATTACACATCAGTTTCACTTACGTACCTATATTGAGGAAATGTTTCGCAGACCATTGTTCGCATCATCGGCGACTAAAGCTTGATCCAGTGGTGTGGGTAGTTCTGGAGTTGCTGCTGCAAATCTGTTGATTTTGTGAAGAATTTAAATGTGGGGTTATCTTCTGGCGGTATTTCAAAATTCATTAGTTGGTTTTTATGTTTTTTCTATATATATTCTCTCCCATATGACGAGTTCACTATGTTTTCGTACATATTTTAGTAATTTGGTGCTATCTTCAATTTCATGATTTTCAGACCAGAAATGAGCTGCTATTGCGGACTTACCAATATTTTTGTATCTTAAGTTCCTAAAATGTTCTTTCTTTCTAGTGCCTATGTTTCTTTTTGTCCTCCCTATGTAAATTTGTTCACAGTCTTTACACTTAATCTTGTAAATGCCTGACTTTTCTTCTGGTTTTATCTTATCAGTATTATTACTGTGAAGTAGGTTTTTAATGTTGTAATTGTTTTTTGATGCCAATGTTATATTGTATTTCTTGAATATTTTTTGGAACTTTTTTGTGGTCCAGGGGTGGTGAGTAACTTTAGCAAATCAAATTTCTTGTTTTATTGGTGAAAGAGCTGTGATCTGTTTTAATCTTTTTTGAAGTTTGAATGATTTTAGGGATTTATCTACAAGGCTTTTTCCATATCCATTTTTAATTGCAGTTTTTAAGATTTGATGGTATTCTTTTTGATATTCTTGCTGGCTGAGGGGTAGATTTACTGATCTGTGTGTGAGACTGTTGATGATGGCATGTTTGTGTGGAATTGAGTTGAAACTATTTGCTTTGATGTAATTATCTGTGTGTGTTGGTTTTTTATGAATACCAAACTCTAGTTTTTCATTGTTTTTTGTGATTTTAAAGGTCCAAAAAAGGTAGAGTACAGTCCTCTTCAGTTTCTACTGTGAATTGTATGCTGGGTTCTTGAAGGTTGAGCAGTTTCAGAGCATCATCTATTTGTTTGTAGTGCACTATTGCAAAGGTGTTGTCTACGTATCTGTACCATGTTTTAAAAATATGAGGGAAGGCTTTAGTTATGTGTTTCGAGAAAGCTCATATATAAATTGGCCAAAAATGGTGATAGCAGGCTTCCCATAGCCAGTCCTGAAATTTGTATGTAATACTTTCCATCGAAAACAAAATAATTTTGGTGTATACATATTTCAGTCATTGCTAAATATTCTTCTATTTTATTGGCATCTAGGTTAATAGAAGTTAGCCATTTTTTAAGTTGAATCAAAAGTTTGTCTATTGGGATGCTAGGGAAGAGAGAGCGGATATTATAGGATACTAAAGTGTCTTGAGGGTTTAGTTTAAGATTTTGAATTTTTTCTACCAGAGTTTTTTATGCTTAGAGTATTGAATTGTGGAAAGGATTGAAATTTTTTGGATAGCCATTTTGCCAGAAGGTAAGTAGGAGTGTTAACATTATTTACAATGGGTCTCATGCGTATGTTGGGTTTGTGTATTTTGTGTATTTTGAACTAAAATCATTCAAACTTCAAAAAAGATTAAAACAGATCACAGCTCTTTCGCCAATCACCACCCCTGGGCCAGAAAAAAGTTCCAAAAAATATTCAAGAAATACAATATAACATTGGCACCAAAAAACAATTACAACATTAAAAACCTACTTAACAATAATAATACTGATAAGATAAAACCAGAAGAAAAGTCAGGCATTTACAAGATTAAGTGTAAAGACTGTGAACAAATTTACATAGGGAGGACAAAAAGAAACATAGGCACTAGAAAGAAAGAACATTTTAGGAACTTAAGATACAAAAATATTGATAAGTCTGCAATAGCAGCTCATTTTTGCTCTGAAAATCATGAAATTGAAGATAGCACCAAATTACTAAAATATGTACAAAAACATGGTGAACTCGTCATATGGGAGAGAATATACATAGAAAAACATAAAAACCAACTAATGAATTTTGAAATCCCGCCAGAAGATAACCCCACATTTAAATTCATCACAAAATCAACAGATGGCAGCAGCAACTCCAAAACTACCCACACCACTGGATCAAGCTTTAATTGCATAAGAGCCGACGATGCGAACGATGGTTCGCGAAACATATCCTCAATATAGGTATGTAAGCGAAGCTGATGTGTAATAAATACGACTCATCTATAATTTAATAATTATTTTGCTTCACTGTGGTGTTCCAATATAGTTAAATTTTGATTACAAATAATTTTTTTTCAATTAATATTACTTAATTTAAAAATCTGATGTGTTAATCTGCACTATATATTTATCTTAAAATTCCATATTTTATCCATGCAATCGCCAAGAACAATAAAACTGTCAACAAAACTTCATAGGACTGACGATGTATTAATTTAGACCAATAATAGTAGATATCTCAGAAACGACTGATGACACAGTAACATTATAGTAAATATAGATTTACATTTTTTCTGTAGTATGGTTTCATCTATTTGTTAACATTTACCAGTTATACAAGAAAAAAACTTTTTGAATGAACAGAACTTTATAAGCTGTTCCCAGAAACCCACAATAATAAACCCACAATAAATAAATAATTTTACTGTCATTGAGCTGTACAGCAATAGATGTCAAGAAATATGATTATGTAATACAGTAGAACATCATTTACCTGGATCAACTGAGACCAAGACTGATCCGAGTTAACGAAAATCCAGATTATCCAGAGAATGATGGAAAAACAGTAAAAAGAAATATGTACAACTCTCACCAACATATTTTTGATGGAGTTTAGAAATTACTATCGGCACACTTGCACCTAAAAACACATACATTATATGCAGTGTAATAGCCTATGTATTTCTAAATAAAAAATAAATCCTGGTGCGACAGCTCTAAGAGGGCCAAGGCTTACCAACCCAACCGCCGACCTCATGCCCACTTACGGATGACAAGGTGGGCGATCATCTAGTCACGAAAACCAACATTCCGGCTGGAGGATGCCGAGATGCTGATCACCCCTCCTCCCCATATCGGTTGGATGATCTAAGTATTTGTATTGTACATAATATAACTATAAATTAGTTGGTAGTAAAAAGGCAGTGAGCTTCTGCTGTCTCAGTTTAATGTATCACTTATGAGCAGTACAATCTGCATCTACTTTTAACATTTGGCAATGTTTCGGCTTGACACTCAAAATAAAACATCAGTTTTTCTGAGTGTGGTGTTTTAGGGCCTGTCGACAACAAGGTCATTTGGGCCTTAGTTTTTCTGTTTGCTACTGCTTGTGTGTGGTCATAACCAGAGCTGGTTCATCAAACTGTTTAAAACTAAATACTCTTTATTTTCATTTTCAGTAATGCTGCATGATGCAATAATGTCTTCCTCTGTAATTGGTTTATAACTTCTGTCATTGTCAATGTCTTGTTCATCAACACCAAAAGAGCCATCCATATTTTTAAAAAGTCTATCCAATCTTCTTCAATCTTGTTTTCTGGCAAGTTATACACACCAGCCACAACTTTTTCCGTATCAAAGTTTCTCTTCCATTCTGGTCCCAAGCAGGAAAGACGAGTGCAATAAATTCGCCAGCTGCCAAGAGAATTCGAGTAATGTAGCTACTGAGAATAGTCCATGTTAAGAGGTCCGGGTTAACAAGATTTTACTGTATCTATAATAAATGATACTTTAAATCAAAATTTGACCAGTCACTTTTCAGAAAATTAAACATATCTCAAAATTTGCCTTGTAAAGAGCAGTTTGGATTTAAGAGATTTTCTTAGAAAACTTTTGTCACATCTTTAAAAGATACTCTACTTGAATACCAAGTGTTGTAATTATTCAACTTTTATTATGCTTACTGACACATGCACACACCCTTTTCTAATAATTCTTTTTGATTCAGAGGTATCAAAACACATATTTGCTATAGAGTTTCATGACAAATTTTTGTATGGAATGCAACAGCTCCCCACCTGCTATTTACCTATCAAACAAAGTGAAAATATGCCCATCTGATCATTTAGCATCAAATAATCCAAACCATTACCATTTAAAAATCCTTTCATGGAAGTGTTGAAAACAGTGTTGTTGTATAAATTAAATTAATTAGGAATCGATTAATGACACAAAACAACATTTATTTTTAAATTTTCCCGGAACCGGTTTCTGAGGCCTTCCCTCTATCTTCAGCCGGACATCGACTTGTTCTCATTGGTGTAGCTGGCAATATTTTATCATCGGTCTCCTCTGGTGGCGGTTCGAGGAACTTGCTGAACAAATCTTTCTGGGGGATGTCGAAATTGAATACTTTGTTCCTATTTTTTTAAATAAAGATTTGTTCCCATGTGGATAGTTCTTGTTTTCCTGTTGTATGTTTTAGTAATTTTGGTTCTGGATTTATGTTGTGGTTTTTTTCCCAAAAATGCGTGGCAACTGCTGATTTTTCTAATTGTTTGTATTTTATGTTCCTAAAGTGTTCCTTTGCTCTTGTTTCTAAATTTCTTTTGGTTCTTCCAATATAAATTTGACTACAATCACAGCATTCAATTTGATATATACCAGATTTTTTGTTAGATGGAATGGCATCTTTGATGTTTGAGCAAATTAGGTTTTTTAAGGAGTAATGGTTCACTGGAGCTAGTTGAATGTTTTGTTTTCTGAAGACTTTTTTGAATTTATCAAAGGCCCATGGATGGTAAGTGAATTTTTTGAAGGTCATTTTAGTTTCTGTAGCTGAGAGGGTTGTGGTTTCCTTTAGTAGTTTCTTCTTTTTTGCTAAGTTCACTTTTTTGTCTACTAGTGATTTGGGAAAGTCATTTTTCTGTGCTATTTCAATAATTTTGTTGTATTCTATTTTGTATTCTTCTGCTGTGAGAGGGATGTTGACCAGTCTGTGTGCTAAACTATTAAAGATTGCCTATTTGTGGGATCTTGGATTGTAGCCATTAGCTTTTATGTAGTTGTCTGTCTGTGTTGGTTTTCTGTAAATGCCAAAGTTTATTCTATTTTTATTTCTGATTATTTTTAGATCTAAAAATTGTAAATACTCATCTTTTTCAACTTCTACAGTGAACTTGATGCTTTTTTCTTGAATATTTAAAAGTTTTAGTGCATCACTGATGTGTTTTTTGGCACTATGGCAAATATGTCATCTACATATCTTTGCCAGAGTTTGAACATCCATGGGAAACCTTTAGTGATCCTTATTTCTAGTGCACTCATGTACAGATCTGCCAGGAAGGGTGATAAGAGGTTGCCCATTGCTAAACCAGAAGTTTGATGGAAATATTTTGTTTGAAACTGGAAGAAATTCTGTTCTATGCATAATTTGGTAAGTTCGATGTAATCTGAAATTTCAAGTGATGACATTCCAAGTGATTTGAGCCATTTTTCTATCAATGTTGGAAGTTGTTTAACTGGTATGCTGGGAAACAGTGATTTAACGACAAATGAGACTAGTGTGTCCTCTTCATTTAGTTCAGTATCCTTAATGTGTTCTATAAGCTCATAGGTGTTATTGATGCTTAGGCTATCGAATTTTGGAAATGAGTTGAATTTGTTTATTAGCCACTTTGCAAGTTTGTATGTTGGTGAATTTATACTGCTAACTATAGGTCTCATTGTTATGGATGGTTTGTGTATTTTGGGTAAGCCATAAAGTCTAGGTAAGGTTGGGTTATCTGGTTTAACTGCATATTTGTTTGATATTATACTTGATTTTGCTATTGTTTTTTCAAATGATTTTATGCAAGCTGTTAATGGATTTTTGTTAATGGTTTCATATTCACTGTTAGTTAGCATTTCTTCCATTTTTTCAAGGTAATCAGATTTATCCATTATGACTATTTCGTTACCTTTGTCTGCCTTGGTGTATATGACGTTTTTTTGTTTCAATGAATGGATAATATTTTGTTTGCTCTTCTGAACGGATCTGGTTTTTATTTCTTCCAAATTATTTTCACATTGGCTTTTAAGTGGATTTTGTTTTGGTACTGGTAGACACTGTGCCGAAATGTTTATATCTGCAATGTAGTCCTCAATTTCGTTTGAAAAACTTACGCAAGTTTTTAATCCTTTGTTTAGAAGACCTAATTCTATGACCATTACCATTTATTTGAAATTGTCTTCATTTATCCATCAATTGTTCTAATTTTCGGATAACAATGGGTTACATATGCTTAAGCTGTGATTTCATGCTATGTAGAACACATTCCATGCATGTGCAGGAACTATGCCTCAACAAGTTTGCTGAATGTAATGCATGGCAAACTCAAGGACATGTCATGTACTTAGCACTGTCATGGTCAAGGCTTTCCAGCTTTACTACAGTACAAAATTGAAGCTATGAACAGAAAAAAATTACTTTGGTACTCACTCTTATTTAAATTAGTCTTAAATTATTTATATGAAACATGAAAAAATTGGATATGTCCTTCCATAGACTTAAGACCTTTTAGTATTATGAAATAAGTGGCATAAAACTCTTTAATGCACTTCCTGTAGGAATGCATACATGAACTATTCAAATGTTTAAGGAGAGACTATACAAATTCAATACAATTGCAAGCCCTATGAGAGTTTATAGAGAAAAGTAAGCAAGACACATAAAACTGTATTTTGATGCTGAAATGGACTTTGTTTTTCTAAATATTGCTTATATATAGTGATTTATTTGTTTCTAAATTTTAAGTTAGCTATTATATGTGACGAGCATACTGTAATTACTGAATGGTGAATAAATAAAATAAAAAATTTACTTCTTGTTGAGAGATTTAAAGCTTTCTTGGCGTTGATTCATTAGGATGGTTTCTCAGGTTTGCAGCCAAGTGATGTTTCCTTCTATCAAGCTCTCAGCCATCCTAACTCTGTGGCCTTCTTTAGGGATATGTCGTTTTGGGCAACCTAGTTCCTATTTTATAACCTAAAATATGTCTAATGATTTATTTGGTCGTTGCGACCAATCAGGTGTCTTTATTTCTTCCCTTGGCCCGGGCTCTCATCATTGGCTCAGTGGGAGGGGCTGTTTTCTCAGGGGTCGATGTTGCATAGTCTTCTCCGTTGGTACATGAAAATACACTGGCCACTGTTGAGTTCTCAGCTTTCCATGCTGTTATCTTCTGCTCTTGCTCTCTCTTCTTCTGTTTTGAAATTTCAATTGCTGGTCCCCATGCTTTGCTGAGCTGAAGACCATTGTCTTTGTTAAAAGTGTTGACACAAATCCTTATTTCAATGGCCTCTTGGATCACGCGATCCCAGTAGCCTAATGTTTTATTATCTTCGTTTCGTCAAACATAATCTTGTGTACCATGTCTATGCAGTGTTCGGCTACTGCGGACTTCTTGGGTTGAAGCAACCTAATATGGGGCCAATGTTCTTCGCATCATTCCTCTATCGTCCTCCCCGTTGTCTGATGTACACCAAACCACATTGACATGGTATTTCATAAATTCCAGGTGTTTTTAGACCAATGTCATCCTTAACTGGTCGCAGCATCTGCCTTATTTTCTTGGGGAGCAAATACACTGTATGATAAGGCATATTTTAGGTTATAAAATAGGAACTGGGTTCCCCAAAATGACATATCCCTGAAGAAGGCCACAGAGTTAGGATGGCTGGAAGCTTGGTAGAAGGAAACATCACTTGGTTGCCATCCCGAGAAACCATCCTAATTACTATTTGTTACTTCAGAAAAACTTCCAGTTCACATTGCAATGTACAATACAGTAGACTAAACCTACAGTCAGATTAACTGATGGAAATGAATTATTCTTCCACATTAACCATGTATAGGCTAAGATTTGGATAGATAGAGTCAGATTGAAAAATTCAATGCCATAGTCAGGATTTGAACCACGGATCTCCTGGTCTCCATCCAGTTGCTCTTAACCATTGAGCTACCATGCCCAACATGCCAGCATGACATTATATTTTCCTATCCAAACTTAGCCTACACACGGTTAATTTGAATTAACCTAATAATAGTGGTTTAACTATGAAGCCTGAAACTTCAGTATTTGCAATAATAAATCGCCACAAATAGTACATATCTCATTGTATATGAGAACCCCTAGTGGTTTACCGAAAAAAATATGATTAAGTTGGAGAATTTTATGTCATGCCAGCATGTTGGGCATGGTAGCTCAATGGTGAAGAGCACCGGACAGAGACCAGGACATCCATGGTTCAAATCCCAGCTATGGCACTTAATTTTTTAATGTGACTCTACCTATCAAACAGTCAGATGTTTAAAAAGTAGATTGTCATTTTATTTTTTTATCAGCTGGAAATGTAATTCAAAGCAGCATCATGGATTAACAATTTATTTAGACAACTAAAATATATATAATAATCATAAATATTACATAATAGGTCATACAATTAAAAACAAACCTACATAACCAATAACATTTTACATCATCATCATCATCGTTATTATTCAGGGTTTGGACCCTAGGATCCTTTCTGTCACCATCAATCAATTCTCTCCATCTCTTCCTCAGTCTTCCTATGTTTCATTTACCAGTTGGAACCTGGTCAGTCACTATTCTAGGGAATCCATCCTTGTTCATCCTCTGTACATGTCGTCTCCAGTTTTCTTTATTCTGCTGAATGCTTTCTTTTAAGTTAAATATATTCAATTCGTCTATTATTTCTTTATTTATTTTATGATAGAACAGAGAGTATCCAGCCACAATAATCTTTTCCAACTGCTTCCTGGAACCACAATTCTTTGCAAGAATAACCTATCAGAATCAGTTGAAAATGGTGATCCCCAAAATCCCCAGAAGTCTTCCTAATTACAGTTTTAGAAGTATATAATGATTATTAATCAACTCAAATTCATCCTAAATCTTTTTTTTATTTAACATTGTAATTTTTAATCATATTGGTTATTTTTAAAAATAAAAACTGTAAACAAATTTATCACAAAAACAAAAATAACAAATGCCTGCCTTGGTTGCATAGATAGTAGCGTGTCTGCCTCACGTTCAAGAGGTCCCAAGTTCGAATCTCGGTTAGGGTGAGTTACCTGGATAAGGTTTTTACGGGGTTTTCCCTTATCCTGAACGATGAATGTTGGGCCCATGGACCCCAGACTCATTTGAGCATCATTTCACTCATTTCATTCATCATACGATATGACTTAATGTTGGAGGACGTAAAATTACAAAATTAATAATAAAAAACAAAAAGAATCAATCCAGTTGACTGGAAAATAAGTTTGTTAAAATCATTTGTAAAAGTTGTCAAATCATAGAAACATAATGTCATGTCTCAAAGCTACCTACTACTGCCAGGATTAGTGTACACCCGCTTGGCTGCCTAGGTACAGCCAATGACTCTCCTTCAGAACAATGCTACTGTGTGTCATCTCCCTGCTCACAATGATTAATTTTGGCAGTTTCAAGGAGTTTCCAATTCTGGAATGTTCCCTGTATAACCAGGGTCTTATTAAAGAGCTAACAAGAGACTGTTGGAAAGTGAGGTTAGGTAGAATGTAGAGAGTGAGCATGCAACACTCTACTAGGTGTGTAACTGATTAACTAAGTTTAGATGCAACTGGTGTTTTCCTTTATTCCTATAATATCTCACTGCCCTTATTTTTTCAAGTGTGTTGCACTTGCAAATGTTGGATTTTTAAAGAAATTCAGTGTTATTAAATTTTAGATGAGTCGTATTTTTTACACATCTGCTTCACTTTCGTACCTATTTTGAGGACATGTTTCGCAAATCTTCGTTTGCATCTACGGCTCTTGTGCGACTGATTTAATTTAATAATTTTTCGCTTCACTGTGGTGTTCCAATACAGTTAAATCTTGATAAATTCAGTATTGTTGGGACTAGAATATATTTTTTCACGACCTATAAGAACTTTGCAAATTAATACATTTGTTAGTGATGTTTGAAGGTATAATGGAGGGTTATAAACATGCTACCCCACCAAGTGTTACAATCTTCAATTTCTACCATGAACATTAAAAGCTCTAATTTTAGTGTCATCAGTCTATAAAAGGTTTTATTTGACTGCTTAACTTACCTATAAACACCATAGTGCTTTCCACTAGCTCTATCGCCACAGATTGAACAGAGATGTTTGGATCCACTAAGAGGGTGGTTCGGAGGGTAGGAAGAAGATGCTGATGAATTCTTTGACTGTGAGCTGCCCGTTGAGTTACTGAGAACACTGCTATGGCCGATGAATGAGCTGAAAAATAACACCACATAAACATGATATAGAAAACATTTTCACAACATTCCTGTCATTTTTTAAACCAGTTTCAAGATTTCCTCCTGTTTCTTAATTCAAATAGTAGCACTGTGTAGCTTTCCTCAGTTAAAACTTAATCCAAAGTACTGGTTATAAGACTGTTATACTTTAAAGAAATAACAGCAAAAATGTACAAAAACATTTTCAGATTCTTTTCTCTTCACACATAAAAGGAAATGCATATTATACTTTTTTATTACATATTCAACAAGTTTCAAAATTTCTTTAACTTACTGACTTAGATTTTAATTATGTGAATTCAATTAAACATGAACATAGTGTAAATGCAGAAACAAAGTGTTTTCTCAAACTTATGTATCTTATAACATGGTTAGTTCAATACAAAAGAAGTTTCACACATAATTTGTTTTTATGCAAAAAACTAAACGTCTTTAAAATATTGGATATCCCATCATATAAAAAATAAATTAATAAAAAAACCTACTGTTGCATGTTTTTCTTAACCATTCTTCAGCTATTCTTACAAACACTTATTGCTCTATCTACTTCAAGATAATGTTTATCTTACTGTAGTTACAAGGGAACACAGCAGACTTTAAGTGATAATCAAATGTTTTAAAACTGGTTGTCTAGGTGATGTATTTGAAATTCCGTTTTCTTTGTATATTGAAGAGATAAAATATGAAGGTACACGGGAATATGGGAATACAGTAGACTTTAAGTGATAGTCAAATGTTGTAAAACTGGTTGTCTAGGTGACGTCTTTGAAATTCCGTTCTCTTTGTATGTCCAAGAGATAAAAAATGAAGGTACAAGGGAATATGGCAATACAGTAGACTTTTAGTGACAGTCAAATGTTTTAAAACTGGTTGTCTAGGCGACGTCTTTGAAATTCCGTTTATTTTGTGTGACCATAAGAAAAAATCTCTTATTTCTACACTCACAAGACCTTGTCTGCTCATTCATGTACTCCATATTAATGGAAATATGAGTTTATGAATATGGTTTTATCACATATTTTCTTATAGGTATGATGGAAATAGAACAGAGTAGGCTTAAGCAATAGTCAAAACTTTGAAGAGATGCTATGTAATGGCTTTGATATTCTCATTATATGGCCAGAGCACAAAAAAAAAAATGAATGACTTCCTGGTTGAGAAAAGTATTTAAATATTCAAACCAATAACAAGGGATATCTTGAAAATGACTGCCTCAAACAAACACAAAATATGACAAATTGTATGCCTTAACGTGATACCTATGCAGTTTTTGTACAGTAAGGCTTTGTGCGTGTGTTATGGCTTACCAGTTGTACAAAAATAATTAATAATGGAGCACGATTAAGCAGCTATTCCTAAAAAATTCAAAATATATATTTCATGTGAAAATATCTTAAACATAAGGTATTTTATCCAAATTGTTGAGCCAGTTTTGAGAAAATTAATATTTTTCAGAATTTTTCTATGTACAAGGCAGTTTGCCATGGGAGTAAAGCTGATGATACAGTGTCACAGTATACATAAAGCTTACACTACCAATTGTATGTCTCTTGTGTTTCTTCCATCAATAACTGTAGTTTCAAATAGACAAACATTTCACAAATTAAAACATTTCAGCACTTCCTTTTAAATTCTTTTAGATCTTGAACAACATTTTAAAAATTACACATTAAAAATATTTGCAACAGAAACTCCACTTAACTTAAGAAGGTAATAATTCCTTCTTCTTTATTAAAGATCGATTTCAAAGGCACATCGCATTCGTCTTCAGTTTATTAACCAAACTCCGTTGTTTGGCATTGGATTTTTCATGTTGACTTTATCTATCAAAAACCTTAGCCTATATATGGCTAGTGTGAAGAAATGATTAAATTTCATCAATTAACTAAAATAATAAGAGTTAAATGATGAAGCCTGGGATTCAAGTACTTACGATAGTAAGTCACCACAAAACGGTGTATCTTGAATGCAAGAGCCCCTAATGGTCTACTGGGGAAATATGTGAGTCAGATGGAGAATTTAATGTCAGGATGGCACGTTGGCCATGGTAGCTCAAAGGTTAAGAGCGACTGGACGGAAACCAGGAGATCCGTGGTTCAAATTCCGGCCATGGCATTGAATGTTTCATATTGACTCTATCTATCAAAAACCTTAGCCTATATACAGCTAGTGTGAAGAAATGATTAAATTTCATCAATTAACTAAAACCCCAGGTATTTAATATCCATTTAGTAAAGGAGTATGATAGGTCAAATATCATGATTACTGAAGCAATTACTTAATCTTTCCATCGTCTTTTCACCTTCATTGCCATCCCATATGAATTGGGATCTTACACTCCATAAAGTGTGTTTGAATTTCACTAAGTGAATTCATAAAATATATATATAATGTTCATCAGGGTAGTGTGTTTTTCAACCCCTTTGTTCCTTTTGCACTCACTGTTTTCTACTTAAAAATAACTTTTGTTTGTAGGGAAACATGACATTTGTTCACCATCATAAAACTAAGCTTCTAAAATTTAACTACAGTCATTAATTCATTCAAGATTATGAGCATTCAAGATATCCCAAAATCACTACAACCGAGAAATTTGTTACAAAAATGTACAATAGGTTATGTAAAAAAGTTCAATAAGCAACAATGTTTAGATAGTGTTGCTAAGATAAGTTATTATGTAGAGCACTACTAGGTGAGCAACCAATCGGTGACCTGCGGTGTTGTATTGCATTCCCCATAAGTGGTGTGTGATGAGTGGCAAACTAATCAATCTCTAATAAATCCTATTCGTGCTAAGACAAAAATTAAAATTTTGCAAAAACTGATCCATGAGGAAGGAGAGAGTAATGTAACTAACATAACCGCAAAAACCCCATATTTTTAGCTCATATAGTTTACCTAATACAAATAAATAAAGAAGATACCATTATATTATAACAATGCATTGCGACGTAAGCACTGTAATGAATATCATTATTGGTTGGCATGTATGTGTGAACGTATATTTGAAATTACCTCAAACGTAAACATTTGATATGACGTGATAAAAGAAATATGTATTCTGAATAAGCCAAGGTGTTTGTTAAATTCGATGAGACGTAACAATACACTTCTTGCTGGTCTGGCAGAACATGTCTGGTCACATTATATCTTTGTTTATGAATGGTTCGTAATCTCTATTTACTCAAGAGAGTTCAAAGCATCACTATTCAGTTACTCTTCCATTAAAAAGTGTATCAGCTGGTTCACTGAGACGCGATCCACCTTCCCCCTTACTACTGCTAGAACACTCCAATAGAGTTAATGTGGGCTCAAATTATGTTGCAAACAGAAATAATATTTTTAAACTGACTGACATTGAATGACTTATTCACGAAGAAATTGACAAGGAACACAACAAGACCGGGAAAACTGCATGAGACATCAGATAAACTACAAGAGGACGACTTTTGGAAAGAAATAGCATGTAACAAGATTTTGAAACCTATCACCATAAATTTGCAGTACACAGACACTGAAGACAATGACAATGACAAATTATCTCTTAATGTAAGTAACATTCACAGCTATACGGATGCACTGCTGGCATTTTCATTGGATTAGAAAAATAAGTAATTCATAAACTAAAATGAACTTCAAACTAAATATTTAAAACATTTGCATAATATATGAATATTCATGTTACAATTGTGATTTCAGCAACTGCATTATTATAAAACTTTGGAAAATTCAGTTTTGTTTCCTTACGTCTAGCGGCATGAACACTCGCAAGTGTGCGAAAGAGAAAGAGGGAAATATAAAAAGAGTGGGGATAACGAGGTGGCAACGGTGAAGGCTCTAACGCATCTGATTGGCTACAGGCGAGAACTCTTCCCATTTGAAACACATAATAGTATTATGCTAATTGTGTACGCTAATTGGTGACATTACATGTCACCAAAACAAATTTGGTACTGATTCATAAGTAAGTTTGGTACTGGTAGGCTTTAAAGCTAGTCGTTCAATTTTGCTAAAATGGAAAAAGTACAATATTGTAGAGCAATTCACTTTTTAATTTTAGATGTGGAAACTTACCAGGAGATAAAAGTGGAACTGGATACTGTTTATAGGTAACTTTTGCCATCTGTGATAAAAGTTACATATTAGTTCAAATATAAACATTGTCGAACATCCAGTTTTCATAACGAATGCCCAGGATGCCTAACAGACCATTAAGTCATAGAAAATGTCCATGATATGACTATTGCTAATCATGGAACGAAAGTTCACAAAGTGGCAGTCATACCCCAAAAATCAAGTAACAGCAATCAAAATAATGGGTTGCTTTCAACGAATCTGCCCCAATGACACCTCCACAGGCCAGAAAAGTGCTAGCGACCATGTTTTGCAATGCAAAGCATATCATTCACATTGATTTCTTAGAAAAAGAAAAAATGATTACTGAAGAATACTACAATGAATTATTGGTTCAATTCGACAAGAAGCTGAAGGAGATGTGGCCCCATCTAGCGAACAACATATTGTTTCACCACAGTTAAGCATCACATATTCTTCCAGTGTTGTTGCTGCCGAACTGCAGGTATTGCATTTACAGTGCGGCCGTTCCATCTCTGGCTCTGATGTTTTGCGGCTGCAGGCGGCGGAGGGGGAAGGTTAATAGTACCAACATACAGTAATGAGCGATTAAAAACATATCCTCAAAATTATCTTTAGAATGAAAATGTAGGACTATACTGGCTTTAAAACACTGAAATCCAACTTGAAATTTGATTATCATGCAAGATATTCATTACACCATTCCTCGAATATTTCGTTCACACCTTTCACGCACACTAACTGTTTCTGTTGGTAGTACTAGGAGTCCTTACATCTGGTGTTGTGCCAATCAGCATTGTCGCTGATAGGAGTGGCTTCCGAATCCAACACTATCTTGCCAAGTTAATTTTGTTTGGACCATGTGGTTTCAAATGCTTGCATTAGTGAACTTTCTTTGCTATCTGGTGTGTGCATGAATTCCAATTTTCAGTGTTCATAAGTCCTATTATTATTGCTAATGTAATAATAAGGCTACTGGTTCGTGGAATATGCAAATGTGTGAAATATATAAAATATGCATGTTCCTCTGCTTGAAATTCCCGCTAAAGAACTGGCTACAGCCTGCTTCCTCCTATCAAGAAATGTCAGGGCCGGAGAACAGGCAGCCAAACTGTACACCCCCCCTCCACCCTCTATATCTGTCCTGCGATTTCTTCTTGTTCCCGAACATGTTTTGCAGGAGTAACATTTAGATCAAATGAGTCACTGACGAGAGAGAGGCATATTTTGCAGGGCTTGAAAGAAGCCTTTCTGCATTTGCTAATAATGAACCAAAAACGCTTTGGAAATGAACATTTCCCAAAAATGTTTATACTTGTTTAAATGCAGTTTCACTTCTCCTTCACTTCATTGCATTAGATGAAATATGAATTCATCACTATTCTGCATGCCAGAGATGAAGGAGTAGTCCAAACAATGACTACTAACAGATTTTTAAGTGCACCAAAGATAAAAATTATTCTATTGGCAGTAAACTCATGGTTATATGGTTATATGTACTGGAATTCCCACTGCAGTGTTCATGTACTACTTCCAGAAAAACAGAACCATTACTGGGAAGTTCTACGCCTCACTAGTCCACACCTCATGAACAGGGTTCACACACATTTGGTGTTTTGCTACTAAACTATGTGGTCTTCACTTCCAAATGCTTCTACGAGGGCTGCTCCATAAAGAATGATCATAATTTTTTATGGCCATAATTTGTCGCACTAAAATTCAATCTTATTATATACTATTAGCTTAATGTGAAGCAAACATGCCGTAGTAGTTTCATTGTTGGTACTCCTGGTTCAAGCCTGTGAGAACCAGGCAAGTTTAGACATGTTCAGTTTTGCCTACCACTGCAATGGAGGTAACACGCGAGGAACAATATGCGGCTTTGTTGAGAGGAAAGCAGAATTTCAAATCCTCAGTTGAGGCCTATACAATGTTACAGGAGGCCTATGGAGAGTCTATTCTTCCCTACAGCACAGCTCGAAGGTGGTTTAAAATGTTTAAAGAGGGGAGACAATCAATTTCAAAGGAAGGTGGACTCGGTGCTCCAGTTACTGCTCTTATGGAAGAAAACATCAACACAGCTGCTGCCATTGTGAGAGAGGATCGACGAATTACCTTATGATCACTTTTTGAAATACTGAACATTTCATTGGGTGACACCCACAAATTGGTGACAGAAACATTACACATGAGACGTGTTTGTGCACGATGGGTTCCAAGACTGTTGATTCCCGAACAAAAGGACATTCGCATGCAGGTCTGCATGCAGTTGAAGTTGATGTTAGAGGAAGATCCGGAGTTTCTTTCAAATGTAATCACTGCTGATGAAACTTGGCTACATCATTTTGATCCTGAGAGCAAACAGCAAAGCTCAGTGTGGAAATCTCCTTCATTACCAACCCCCAAAAAAGCAAAAGTGGTTGCTTCTTCTGGGAAAGCTATGGTCATCTCATTCCTTGATATTCATGGAATGGTTTATCAGCGTGTTGTACTTGCACACACATCAGTAACTAGACAATATTACAGGGATGTCCTGAAAACATTGCAAGTTTATATCACGCGCAAAAGACCACATTTCCGTGAAGCAGGCTGGATGTGCAGCCGCATATTGCCAATGTTGTTGCTGAATATCTTGCAAAAATCAACGTGAAGTGCATCCCTCACCCTCTATAGTCTGGATTTAGCCCCATGTGACTTTTCTCTATTCCCTAACTTAAAGAAATGCCTTCCTGGGAGGCATTATCCATCATCAGAAGCAGTGGTGAAGGCTGTGGAGGCGATTTTGAAAGATCTCTCAAAAAATGGTTTCCAGCATGTCTTTGAAGGTTGGCAGAAACGCTGGGACAAGTGCATCACATTCATGGGAGACTATTTTGAGAAGGACCATCAAATTATGAGAATGAGTAAAGATACATTGTCAAAAAAAATTGTGATCATTCTTTATTGAACAGCCCTCAAACATCCATCAAATTGACTGGTTTGTTTTCCCATGACTACCTTTAGTTCTAAAACATCAAGAAACAGCTGTATGGACGAAGATTCACCTCAAACAATGGGGTTGAAGCTAAGATAGACCTATTTTATTCAGTGTATTAAGTTGGGAAGCCGTTTGACTAAATTTATAGGTGCCTGTTGGAAGAGCACCATTCCTCTTAAATGTTGATTTTGTTGGTCAGCAAGAACTTTTAGACTACCCTCACATATGAAGAAATAATTATTTCAGTACATAAATTAAGATTTTTCAATTCCGTACTGCTTGAATTGAAGATGGATACAGCTGGTACAGTACTATTATAAGAATAGGACTCTTCGTGAAGAGCTAAGTGAATGTAGAACTTGAGGATTTTAGAGCTTGTCCATATTTAGTTCTTGATCATTATGATTAAATCAAAAAGCTTGAACAGATCTTGATCATTAATCAATGTGGTCTCTACAATTACCAGATCTTCATTAACCCAACATTCGATTGCAGTCACCACAAAGAAAGAGTTTTCCTGGTACATCCAACAACCCTGTTACAATTGAATTGCCAGTATTCCAAGAGGGTATCTGCAAAAAATGAGCAAGCTGTTGCAGAAGGAATGGTAGATATATTCCTTAAGTTTTGTAAAAATCAATCCCCACTGTTCACCTTCAAATTATGTTTTTGATTTGTTATAATCCTAAATATTACATTGATAGAGGTGACTTCTACATACTGCAGACTGGTATACTAAGCATATGATTATGTTACTCACTTGGGACTGTTGGGTGCACCACCTCCGCCACCTCCACCGCCTCCCGTTGGACTGAAACTCCCAGAGTTGAGTAAACTTGCTGTGTCTGGCTTCATGTCCAATGGAGACTGCGGCCCCATCGAGTTCATAGAGAGATTGTTCTCCAAGCTCAAACCTGAAACACAAATTACATCAACCTGTATCACCCTCAGTGTAATTATCTTTGAATATTTCTTTGAAGACATAGATATTATTTCTACAGTTTAATGTAGAATAGTACATCATTCTTCTGCCATGTTTCCATACCAGCACTTACAAACTCCAGATCATCAGAGATCTATGAGTGTTTATGCTGAAAGATTACGACAGCTCTATGTTGTAATTAGAGTTCCATAAACCTAAGCTCAGGGACGGTTTACATGATGATAATCAGGCATTAGAATTTCCAAGCATTAAAGTCATGATGGAAAGAACTGAAGTTGAAGTGTTCTAAAACTTTGTTCAGTAACGTTACAAAATAAAATTACAAACTTTACACTTCTTTTTCCACTAACAGAAAGTTTATAGCTCCTGTGATGTCACTTGTCTCAAGAACCATGAAAGTGGAAGGCCAAGTGGGGAATAGAAAATATGTTTTGCAGGCAGAAATGCTGAAAGTTTATTGATACATACCTCTTCAGTCCAGCACTTAAGGAGTCAACATTTCTCAGACTCACAACAACAGAGAGAGATGTAACTGCCTCTCTTTTCAACTTTTTTTTTCTTTTTGGTGCATGACACAAATAAAATCCAGTACCCACATATAATTTTCTAAAACCATTTTAGCAGATATTTCCTTAACTTAATACCATTGCCCACCTCGGTACCGTAGATGGTAGCATATCTGCCTAATGTTCAAGAGGTCCCAAGTTCATATCTCCGTCAGGGGGAGCTACCTGGATAAGGTTTTTCCGGGGTTTTCCCTTATCTTTAAAGACGAATGTTGGATAGCTCTAAGCTCCATGGACCCTGGACACATTTGAGCATCATTTCACCCATCTCATTCACCGTCTGATATGACTTATCGTTGGAGGACGTAAAATTACAGAAAATAAAAACTTAATACCATAACTTTATTTTACCAAATTTTACACTATCTCACACTAAATCTAACCTTTAACTAAAACTCCCACTCCTTTTTACTTAATTACCTATTATTGGAAAGTTATAAGCAGGGCTAGGAAGTTCATACCGCTCGTCGTTCCCTATACAGGTTGCAACCGTCCCTCTCCCGGCATCCAAAGAAGTCATAGATAAGAAACGTACAGCAGAGAGGCATTGAAACCGGTTGCCCAGAGAGAAAAAAAAAGACTTATGTGACATTCGTAAATGCCCATCTATTCAGATCATTATGTACAACATACAAATTCTTATATAGTACATATGGGTTTGTCTTTGGCTGATCTCATTATTTAAATAGGCACATTGTGGCAACACCCAAGCAATTATAATGCGGATTGTAACATTTCCTGATTGAATGTAAAATAATATCCAAATAATAAAACTAATTTCTTAAATATCTGAACACTCTTACTAGACAAAATACCAAAGCAGGAATTTTGCTACATATTTACTCATCTGCGGCCGTATTACTAAAAATAATAATGTACCTCTGAAGCCTTTCAAATAAACTCATTCTTTGTCCCGTAAAACAAGATTTAGTTGATTGATAATCTGTTGCAAATTCGTTAATGATTTCAGCTAATATAGTTTCTCGATCTGGCTTCTCTTTTTTACATGTTTGCTAAAGTATCCCACTGAAATGTAAATGTAAATAATGAAGTAGTAAGGATATAAATAAGTACACTTCTAGAAAACACACAATGGTTGTATAGCAAATTTAGTTGCTCATCTTAGAAGTACGACAAAGATGTTATTCAAATGTCTTCCTTCCTACCAACGTGCTCTGTGTCATACAGTTACACCTGTTTTGTAGTAATGAGTTGTATTCTACGATGAACCTTGCCCTTGCTAGTAGCGCTGTGTGGTATAGCCATGTCTGGTTGCTCTTACACTGCTCAAGGCTTATGTTCAGGGGACCTGAGTCAGCAAGCAAATCTCAGGTCAGCAATTTCATGTATTTGTACAGGTGGTACAATAGTGATTGTTAGATATCAAAGTCACTGTAGTGAAAATGTAATGGAGACTGTACAAACAAATATCAAATATCAAATACACTGCTCAAGGAAATTGGTACGAACTTCCTAGCTCTGGTTATAAGTAATGCTCAACTACTGGAAAGTCAGCAATACCTCTATCTTAGCCCTAAAATCTATCTAATAATATCTTACCTAAATGAAACAACACCTATTTAAATGCTGGTAATTTCTATTTCGAGTTTTTATTCAAAGTGCTATCTATTTCCTAAAACTGATCTTCAATTATATAAAATCATTCATTCCTTCCTCACAATTTACCCATTATCAAATTTTACCTTTTCATGTATAATATTCTATTTTCCCCTTAACATGCAACACAAACTTTTTTAATTTAAATAAAATAATTTTAGGACTGTAATTTTATTTTTAAACTCGACTTCTTAGAAAACAATTCACCCCAACTGAATCGGTCTGTGGAGAAAGGAACTAAGTCCCTTTTTTTCTTTACTTTTTTCATTTTTTAGTGCATTAACCTTCATTTGAAATACATCGCCCTATGTTGAAAGGAACTATGTCTGACTGCTTAGTGGACAAAAATAAGTTTCTGTGCATTCATTAGGAGGAGAAAGGAACTATGTCAGTGACTTAATTCGTTTCTCCTCATTTTCGTTGATGTGAACCGCAAGCAAAGCACTCCTGTTGCATCAAGAATGTGCTTCAACAATGGGTGGTATATTACTTATGTGTAATCATTCTTGTTTCTCTACATTTATTGAGACTGTAACTGTTTAGTCAGAAGTTTACATTTGTGAAGGAATTACGTCACCAAAAAGAAAGAGAAACGAGCAGCAGTACAAAAGGACAAAAGGAAAAGAGGCAAGAGTTCATGGACTACCCTACTTGAACTATAGTGCGATCCTTATAAACCTTAACCATTACAATAGGCTGTAACTTTTGAACCAATAATAGGACACACGTGCAACTTTGGGAGAATATAATACACAATTGGGAGACTACATTACACTATTTACATCTCAGATAAAATGTTAGAAGTATCCTTCACCAGCATCTATACATGTTTGCATTTGTCTCACCATATTCTCTGAAGTTTTACGGAGAGTATTCTCGCCAATGTTACTTATTTCGGTTCGAATGCATTCCTTGAGAACATCTATTGTCTGTGGCCTATTCTTGTACACTCTATTTTTTAGACACCCCCACAAGAAAAATATCCAATGAGATTCGGTCAAGGACTCTGGGTGGGCCACAGACCTTTTGAGATTATTTGATTACACTGGGCAACAATGAAAATGATTCAGGCTTAAAAATAGTGAATTTACATGTATTTCCATCTGCTGAATTCACAAATCACCATAAAAATGATAGATTAGCTCTTGTTTTGAAGATAAAGTGACATTTCATTTTTTAGAGTGAAGATTTTAAATTTGGCAGAAACTTTTTTGGAAGTTGCCAAACCTATCAAATAACATCAGAGAGAAATTTTGGAAATTAAGTGATGCAAACGTTAAGGAAGGCATTTTTGTCGGACTACAACTGTTGTCGGACAACTCCCTCCGAGTTGTGGAGCTGTTAGTGATGAACATGGGGAGAAATTCCATCAGGACATTTATGTTATGGAACAAAGAAAACAGGGCCGTTGGAATGAAGTAATGCTTGCGGATTACTGTTGGTCTTTGTACAGGGATTCTGCGGAACTCCATCACAAGAGGTAAGCTAAAAGACGACAAAGTCAATAGGCCACCACATGATTCTCTTCAGACACGACTATCTGCGAAGTATTTTTCCAGCAATTTAAAATTCTTAGCATGTAATTACCAGTTAAAAAAATCAAATGCGCTTTCATTGTTGTTAGCATGTATGTAATTAAAATGTAGCCTTTTGTCTCAATCCGTTAATATGTAATACTTCCACCTTGTGTATATCATAGAAACTAGAGCTAATAAAATCTTTTCATTGTCATATTTGTTTTTCTCAAGCCAAAATTAGTAGGAATTGCCTCATTAAGTGCTCGAAACATTCAAAAATTATTTTTTTGTTTCCCAATGTTATGAAAGAAACTGGTTACAAGTTCCATGGTGTCATTAGATGTGTGGCATGTTGCTCCATCTTGCTGGAAATAATAACCTTCTTTCAATTCGATATCATCCAGCTGCTCCACAAATGTATTGAACTTCAGTGTCTACAGCCATATCAAAGAAAATGAGACCAATGATCCTTAGATGCTGGTGGAGGACACTTCCAAAATTTTCTCTGATACGTAAGTAGTGTAATGTAATCTCCCAATTGTGTATTATATTCTCCCAAAGTTGCATGTGTGTCCTATTATTGGTTCAAAAGTTATGACCTATGGAAATGGTTCACGTTTATATGGATCGCACTGTATAAGAGCAATCCTATACTTGGCAAACACATTGGAGTAGAATGCAAGTAAGACAATAACTATTGCAGAATTAAATGAGCAATGCATTACTTTTGTATTTTACAAAGAGGTTTTTTCCTGAGGCTAATATAATTCAATACTGTTTGCAGGTGTCAAACGGAAAGCCTCCAACATATTAGTGTCAGATTTTCTTAACACAGAAGATAAAAATGCTCAAGATCTGCATCTGCAAGGACCAATTGTTGTTAAAAAAGTGAAACAAAGGTGACCAAGGAAACAGCAACATGAACCTGCAGGTAACAAGAGACAGCATTCTTTTGATGTAGAAGGTAGATGCATGGGCACTGCAAGCAAGCATTTCTTACTCTTCATGCAGTGTCATAGAAGCAAGTGTTTCACATAGATTGTACAGTAGAAATTAATATTTTTTAAATCTATGGTGAAAAACTGCAGCAGTTTGAATCAGCTAACTCCCTTGAAAAGAAAAGTTTAAAACCAGATAGCCATTGCTGTGAAATCATATCTTCATCTGTGCAAATTTTACAGGAAATCTGAAAATCCATTCAGAGAAGATTGTTGGTTACTGTGGTTATACATAAATAAGCAAAAATAAGCAAAAGTACACATTATATGGCATAAAACAAAACAAAAATTAACTTTTCTTCACACTAAAATGACTTCACGTGACAAAATCTGTCAAGTGCGTCCTAACTTGTACCAAAGAGTCGCCATTGCTTCTGGAAACCCTCAAAGCATGGCATTCAAGGTTACGAATGCGTGAATATAGAAATATTCAGCATTGAATGAGCTTGTGGGACTGGCCACTCAAGCTTAAGCAGCTGTCAAATTGTCCGCAGTACTGCGGATGTTTGCAAATAAACTGAGAAAATGTATTCAGAGCAAATAATATATTGTTTGGTATGATTTTTTTTTCTTTTTCTTCTGAAATTCTTGGGGAAGCAACGATATCAGCAACTCATTGCACGCTTCGCCACTGGTCCTACCTCTATATTCTAACATATCAGCAATAGAAACTTTAATATCGTTTATTTATCCCTTCTGTATATTTAGCATTACACTGACATGACAATCTTTATGCAGTAATCCCTTATTTTATATACCTTCTACAAGCTGTTCATACAAAAGCTTGTTTTCCTATATACTCATAGTAATACAAATAAATATTTGCAAAAAGAGAATGTCTTGCACATTTCTAAGTACAAAAGAGATAAATAAGCAAACACTCTTCATTCTAGATGGCTTTGCAGAACTAGTAAACCATAAGAGATAATAAAACCTTACTACACATACACACAAAAGTCTATCGTTAAAGCACACACTTTGTCATTTGAGGAGAATGATATAACTATTTCTGAGAAATTCTTTGTTATAGGTTTTAATCTTCAAATAGATACTTGTATTATTAAGCTTTCTATTAGCAGAGAGGGTTTCGCCAAAAGTATTGTGACTTTGTGGGTTCATAGAATTAAAAGTCTTGTTGGCAGAAATTTAAAATGCTCTCTATTACAAGTAAAAACACGCTTTGTACAACCCTGACAGCAGCAGAATGTCGTAACATATACACAAACGCAGTCCTCAAGGTCTCTCACACATCACAACTGATTGAATGTCAGATCAAGCCAGATCAGGGCTAGGCCCTCTAATGACAGTGGAGTGTTTTGTAAGGAAGGATAATATACTGCAGAAGATGAGGTTGGAGTTATATATAAGCCATCTGATGTGTTATTTTATGTGCCTAGAAGCAGCCTCGGGCATTTGTAGCGCTCTCCAGGATCGATGTCATACTCATCTAGACTGCGGATGACGGAGTTGAAGTTATGGGGAAGGTTTTGATAGAAGGAACGTGAAAGGGTATGGATGTAGTCTGTTATTGTGGGGATACGTAGGTCTCGTCAGATAACTAGATTGGGGATGTACCAAGGGGAGTTTGTGGCAATGCGGAGGAATCGGGAATGTAGAATTTCAAGGCGGTGTATGTGAGACTTGGCTGCTACTGACGTATGTGATGGCTGGTCAGAGTACTTGCTTATACAGGAGGCAGGCATCACCGATCGTCGGTTATAGAGAGGGTAGAGCATACCCATTCTTTTGCTAACTTTATTAGCCACATATGTAATGTGGTCCCTCCACGTCAATTTGATGTCGAGTAAAACACCAAGATACTTAACGTAAGTTTTCCAATGGACGTCCTCACCAGCTACGCAAATTGGTGGAAGGTCCGCTATTCATCTTCAAGAGGTGATAGCCTGGCTCTTCTATGGGTGGACGTGTAGGCACCAACGTTTGAACCAGGTGGTGAGGAGGTCGGCATATTGTTGAATCTTCAAGCACACAGGTTGAGCTCTGATGACGTGGAGGTAACAGCTATATCGTCAGCAAAGAGATACAGGGAGCAGCATGGCAGGGATGGTAGGGTGTTGATGTATAGAAGGAAGAGAGTGGGTGCCAGGACACTACCCTGGGGAACGCAAACTCTGATGGGATGGGATGCGATGAGGATAAGATTCCGCTGTGGGAGACAAGGTCTCTCATTGCTTCACCATACGTAAACAAACAAAAGAATTCACTTGTGGTACACTTCAAACAGCTGCACACAAACTATAAACAACTGCAACTCGCAACTGACTCACTCACACATTGCAAGGCTTTTTATAACCCAGCCATTGTTTCTAGAATATAATAGAGCGTACGATAACAATCACGATGCAGCGGGAAATTCCAGACTATCTCTGTCTCTTTCTCTCGTTTCTCTCTCTCAGCAAGCGTTCAGCGATCGTGTAGCTCTGTCTCTTTCTTTCGCACGCTGGCACTGGTTTGTCGCGGCTCCAACACAAAAAAAATGCAATTGGTGACAGTATTGTTTTGTCTCCCTGAAAACCCCGTCCCAAAGAAAAGCATTTTCATAAAAAAAACATCCGTGTGTGTGTGTGTGTGTGTGTGTGTGTGTGTGTGTGTGTGTGTGTGTGTGTGTGTGTGTGTGTGTGCGTGCGTGCGTGCGTGCGTGCGTGCGTGTGTGTGTGTGTGTGTGTGTGTGTGTGTGTGTGTGTGTGAGAACAGAGTAACTAAAAAAATACTTTACCAAACTGACCGTTCTACGCCGTGACAGTGAGCTGAGCATTGTTCTTTGGTTCTGTGTGCCCGGAATAGATCCCACCTCTGGGGGGGGGGGGGGGGGAAGGCCGCGCCGTGGCTCAGTGGTTAGACCGCTTGGCTCTCACCAAGGCGGCCCGGGTTCGATCCCAGGCGACCGCAAAGTGAGATTTGTGATGGACAACACGGCACTGGGGCGGGTTTTCTCCGGGACCTCCGGTTTCCCCCGCCGTCTCATTCCACCGGTGCTCCATCTTCATCTCATGCATCATCAGTGTCACCGCCTGCGGTGCCGTATGTAGTAAAAGCGGGCGTTAAACAATACACCTCTGGGGGGTGCGGAATTTAAGTTGCGAGAATGGGAGTGGCGCCCACTCAGCATTGTGAGGAAATTGAGGGCCTACACTAGGTAGCGAACACTGGTCTGGAACGCCAACTTTTAAGCTGGGGGAGCCGTGATGCTGACATCTCCCCGTATCGGTTGAATGGTCACCCATCTCTGCCGCATGTGTGGGCGTGAGACCGGTAGTCGGGTTGGCAGGCGTTGGCCCAGTAGTGGCTGTTTCGCCAAAGGTTACTTTTTTATAACATACCTACCACCTTTCAATCCACAAAGAAAATCCCTCCATGCTAGATTACAATTACAATGTTTTGCCATTTTTATTGTCTCAAAAATGACTCTATTTTGATTAAAATGGCATATGTTTTACATAACAAATGAAATTAGATATTGAATTCTCTGAGAATTCCCTCTGGACTATATTCTGTAGGAATTTTGTATAACTAATAAACCGTAAGAGATAGTCAAGATCTTACTGCACAAAAACAGTAAATCTCGTTATTTAAGACAAATAAAATTTCTTTTGGTCCTAACCATTTCCGAGATATTCTGTCGTATTGGTCTGGACTTCCAAATTGTACCCACAATGCAATGTTTAATGAGAGTTTATCTGAATGCTACAGGAGATAAGAAGTTTCTCGTTCCTGCAACATAATGTGACAATTGCAAGCGACGGGCCTGAAGGAGGCCTTGGTCTCAAATGCTAGCTTATAATTAGCCAGTCCACAAACACAGGGTCAAACAGATGCACATCATCTTACCATTACACATCAATAATCAACACTAAAACTGCTATGCACTAATTGCTCTGGTATATAGTAAGCAGAGGGGTGGCCAACCTATTTGGACTTGAGCCAGTAAGGATTATCTAAGCACATTTATTTTAACTAGGGATGAGTTTATACCGGTTTTTTTGATACCGTGCACGGTATTTTCCACGATAATCGATACCGTCGTCATTTCTACTTCTAGTTTCAATATAAAACAAAATGATGGAAGAACTGTGTAATGCCAATAAAATTAAATAGGTGTACATATTTAATTACACAAAATTTAAAACCGTCAGTGTCCTTACTTTTAAACTTTATATTACACATACGAAAGGAAAAAGTCCACTTTTATACGCTTTTGTTAAAAAAAAATTACTAGCATTTTCACTCTTTCGGGGTTAAGTGTACTTCTTTTTGTCACATATGAGTCTTGCTGTGCTGAATAGTCTTTCAGAGAAAACTGTTTTAGGTGGAGTACACAAATACTTAGCGGATATTTTTCAGTAGTTCTGCAAATGTTTGAATTTGTTTTCCCGTAATCCGATACACTAGAAAGAGAAGGTGACAAAACGTCGTTGAGATGTACAGTGATTTCTTCTTGGGAACTGCTGACAGTAAATCTGACACACGATTATTTAATTGTATAATGTTACTCTACAGATACCACATTCCTGGCGATTTCTCGAGCTTTGCTATGTTCTACAGCGGCAATAATGTTTTGTGATTGTAAAATAAAATAACAATTGAGAATCACCACCGAAGTATCGAAAAATTATCGAGAGTTTTCTGCTGTCGATCCCATGCAAGTATCGAGGACCAATCCCTAATAACTATTTTGAATGTAAATTGAAATATTGCTGTATTAGTAAATTACACAAATAAGATACCAAAAGCAAACGACGTCCTCCGTCGCCTAAGGGTAATGTGCTAAAAATCCTTATCATGGCTTCCTTTGGAAGAAAACAACAGGGCCCCATGCCGCAGATTTACGGCACGTAAAATAATCTCAAGCCTGAGCAAAATTAAGTAGTATTTCATGTTCAATGGTTGAATAAATAGAAATTATTAAGAATATAGAAGGTCTATTATGTTGATGTAACTTTTATGTCCGATTACACCAAGAGATGTTAAGACTTAACGCGAGTTTAGCAATAGTTATAACAAAAGTTGCATTTCACAAACAAGTGTTATCTTAACACTCATGTTAAATCTCTTGTTAAACTAACAAGCCAAATTTCTGTTGTTAAGTCCTTAAAATTTGTAAATAGTCAAGATGGCGGGCGTGAACGCAGCGGTTGATGTCGATTTGCTATATTTAGACCGTCTAAATGGCATTCGTAATAGAGTACGGCCTATGAGGAGAAATGATTTTGAGGAGCTATCAGAAGAAAATGTTTTACGGAGGTATAGACCGTCGAAACAAGTTGCTATGAAGGTTACTGCAGAAGTACAAGAGAGGTTAGAACATGCATCGAACGGAATATGCCGGTCTCGCCTTTGCTTCAAGTATTAATAGCTGCGATTTTATAATTCACTGAATTATGTGGATAATACATTGTCCACCTCCCGTCTTGAAACGTTCAAGTCACTTGTCCTTCTTCGCTCCTCGTTTTAAATTTACCTAATACTGAATAAGTTGTTTCATGCTTGTAATAGTGACACATGCATTTGAATTGAATTTGTTTCCAATTTTTTCCCACGTGACATCCTTCTCTTTTACATTCACCGCATCCGTCCTCTTTATTTTCCACGATATCCTTACACTTCGTCACCAATTCAATTAACAATTCTTTCTCCATCGATGAGAAATTTGTCTCAAGGCTTTTGTTTACAATTTTGTTCACCCGCCATTTTGAGCTGTGTGCAGAAGAAAATGAAAACAAAAGCGCATCGCAGTAAGTTCAGAAAATAATACGACTCATCCATAGCCATTCTATAGCTGTAATATTTACAAGTTACCCGTTTGTTAACATTTTTAGAAAACAGGTTGGAGAATTACAAGAAATTTAACAGTAGTGTTAGCTGTAACAATTGTTACGTTACATCTGTTAACGTCGATTTTAACATCTGTTGGTGAAGTCGGGTATTAAAGTTGTTTTTCATTTATCTTCAATTTGAGAATATCAGGTTTAATGTGAGCAAAGCAAGAATATTATCAAACTGTGCACCCCTGTCATTTATTCTTAATAAGACTGATAGAAAAACTTTGCTCACGTGGAGCCAAATCTGCACACAACCTTCAAAGCAAGATCGTGGACTTCAGAAAACCGGTCTTAAAGGACATCTCTAAAATGCAGCTCAAATTAGAAGTGGGTCCAGAGGTCCAGAGGTAGTCCTAGTCGGGCGGGGCTTTCCCCGTCCGGGTGTCATATGCCGCAGTACCTAGCCGCTTTGCGGCTTAACCTGCGAAATGAACTAGTAGATCCATGTTCTGCTGGGGTGTTTGAATTTGTTTACTGTTTGAAATTTTGGAGAGGTTTGGAATGGGTTGCCCCTCTTTGTCGTGGGCAGCTTTACTTAATCGTTCTCCCTTTTTGGGAGACACGAATTAGTTTTTTGCCCCGTTTTGGATACGGGTTGTGTAGCGCTTGTCCTTTGGCGTAGAAGTTGTTCCCAGAGACATCTGGGGTTTTCCTTGGGTTACCCAAGGGGTCCCAGGACGTCTCTCGGCAGTCTGAAGAAGTGGGTGATGAACAATGGCCTGGAGTGGTTCTGGATTTTATTGTTGCCATTTGCACCAATGGGGACTACTTATGAATCGCATGCTCTGAAGTGCAAACTCTTTGTATACATAAATCGATGATACTCTTTTCAGATTTGAAAGAGCAAGGGTTTATCATGATAAACACCGTATTTTATCGCATAAGCCCCCTCCTCGCATATTTTCTTCCATCACCAATGGTTTCCCCCCCCCCCCCCCCCTTCATCACCATATTTTCCTTCATTTTTCATCACCAAAAATTATTTACCTATTAAATATCGCATAGTTCCCTCTCCTGGTTCGTTCTTATTGGAACGGCCTTCAAATGATTTGATAATGGATAACAATCGACGCAGCATGCTTGTCACGGACAACAATGGACACAGTGCTTGCCACAACAATACTCGTATTGCCATTGTCACAATGTATCGTAAAATTGAAATGTTAAGTTACAAACGTGTTTCTAAGTTTGTTACAAGTTGTCATAATGTCGAAATATTCAAACTACACGGCGAAATTTAAAGTAAATGTATTATCTCACGCCGATGCAAACGAGGTCAATGCTGCAGGAATACACCTCTCCGTTGATCCCAATTCAATACGGTATTGGCGGAGACAAAATGATGAACTCAAGGCTGCAAAGACAAGCTCCAAATGTTTCCCTGGGCCTAAAACAGGAAAATATCCAGAAACTGATAGTGGTGTAATTGATTGTGTCAAAGAACTTCGGAATGATTGTTGTGCTGTCTCTTACGAATGATTCAAAACAAAGCTCGCGAGATAGCTGCCACGCGCAATATTGACAGAAAGGATGTTAAAGCAAACATTGGTTGGATGATTCGTTTTATGAGGCGGCAAAATCTCAGGTCTACGGAGAACATCTCTGTGACAGCGTTTACCTCCAGACTACACTCGAGTCCCATCGTTACGTCATACGGTGCGACAGCAATATGACTATTTGCTCTCAGATTGATAACGCTGACCAGACGCCAGTGATTTTTGATATGCCGCATAACACCACCATTGCTCCAACTGGCTCAAAAATGTGTTTGTGAAGACAACTGGAGCGGAGAATCTAAGATGCACAGTGATATTGTGCATTACAGCGGAAGGCAATAAACTTCCACCTTATGTCATCTTTAAAAGGAAGACCTTACCAAAGGAAACTAGCCCACATGGAATTCACTTGTGAGTTTAAGAAAAGGGCTGGATGACAGCAGATTTGGTGGTGGATTGGTTGGAGAAAGTCTGGGAAAGACGACCAGGTGCATTGTTACAAACGAAGTCCCTTCTTGTCCTAGACAGCTTCCGAGGCCACTTGGTGGAGACTGTAAAGGAGAAAATGAAACGGATGAAGTCCCATCCTGTCATCATCCCTGGAGGTTTAACGCCCATTCTTCAACCTTTAGATGTCAGCGTCAACAAACCCTTCAAAGAATATCTTGACGCCTATAGTCAGAATGGATGGCGGCAGGATCTCATCAGCTGACTCCAGGAGGCAAGTTAAGGAAGCCATCAATACCAACGTTGGACGAGTGGTTAATCCGTTCTTGGGAGAGTGAGTGAGTGAGTGAATGAGTGAGTGAGTGTGTGGTGTTTTAGGGCCATTAGTGCTGCTATTGTTAAGAAGAGTTTTTAAAAAACTGGAATTTCTTGTGCCATTGATGGTTCTGAGGATATATTGTGGGATAGGGAAAATGAAGTAATGTTATCTGAGCCAGATATCCGCTTCGCCGATGGCCATTTAAACCCTTCAGGGGCCGGCAACGGATACCCAATAAACAGAACAGGACATTTAAATTGTTAAATGCTGTAAAAATGCATCATAAATACAATTCCGTATCTTCCGTATTTATTAAGCTATTTAAACGAAACAAAAACTGGTTTAAAACTCATTAAAGGCAGTATAAATCTACAGTAACAATAAAGTAGAGACTACATTAATAAATTGTTGAAATTTCACTACTTTGTTTCACTGTAGCAAAAGCCATTCTTTGTGCCGAACGCGCCTAATATGTGAATCACTTTGTTTTGTGTGTATACGAGCCATAGTATGTATGTATAGCTACGTAAGCGACTTCTCAGGTTCAAGTTTAGTTTATTTATGCTATGCCAAGCGATAATATGACGAGAATATGTTGCGTCACACACTCACACACTGGAATGAAAACTCTGTCAGCATCTGTTATTACAGTGTTTCTCAACCAAGGTTTCTGGTAGCCTTATGCAGCTGTTTTCGCTCTGTATTTCAGATATTTATAATCTCTCTTTGTTCAGTGATTTCTTGAAGCTATCAAGAGCTAAATGTATGGCACATTTGAAATTGTTAAATTTCAATGTTAACCATGACTTATCCCGGTAATGTAGCAAATAAATTAGCTTGGGTATGATGTGTACAGGCTTCTGATATTACTGTAGAAAATCTGGAAGATTTGTTGTACGATTATGAAGGAGATGTTTAGGACATACGTAGCAGTGACGTGTACTGATCTACAGCTGGCATATTAGCTACTCCATTGTTTGGGGAAATGGCGGGTCAAATACGCGTGATACGGATCAGCTATTACCAGCTATCCCTCTTTACGGAAAAGAGTTAAATGGTAAAAAAAAAGTATTTTTATACCACTGGATGTAACTATGCACAGTTGTTTAGTAATTTTCAGAGCTGTAAAAGACATTCATCTACCTGTACTTGCGCGTATAAAGAGCTCGTAACGTAATTGAGTATTATAATACTCAGAGGCCTCTTTATACTAGGGGGTAGCAAAATTCACCACATCATCCCTCATACTTGAGAGAAAACACTTTCCTAAAAGTATACCACCCACACCCAAAAAACTTGTAACCATTTCGAAAATGTGTAGTGTGTTGCGAAAAAGAAGTTCGCAAGGAAACCAATATTATTGGGTGTGAATCTGCAGATGTGCCCTTGGGTGTTTATCCAGGTTTGGAGGTGTACAATTCAAAAATAAACCTTTAAGGATACGTTTACAATCCTTATAGAACTAATTTAAATTCATTGTAAAACAGCAAGATTAAAATAATTGGCGTTACATGAGCATTAAATGCATGTATGCGCAGGACGTCTATACACGTCCATATCGGTTTGGGGCCTTTTAACTTGGACGTCATATGACGTCCATATCGGCGAAAGGGTTAAAAATGAAAATAGTGATGATAGTGACGAAAGTGAGACCGCAGAATACTCACAGAAAAGAAACAATGAAACATAACACTGTAGGCCCAATGAAACCGTGGTATGTATCCAGTTCATTCACAAATTACTGTATACCTATATAACTTTTACATAATACAACATGGTTTCCCTTCCTTTCTGAATTCCTAGAAGCACCAATCGCATAATTCCCTCCCAAGTGTTTTCAAGCAAATTCTTCAAGAGAGAAAAAAAAAAGGGGGGAATTACGCGACAAAATTCGGTAGGTTCACATCATATCTCGAACTATCAGAGTGTCGTAACTCGACTCACGGACCTAGGGTTGCCAATCTATTTGGTTTATTGTTAAATCCAACGTGTTTTAAGGGAATGTATCCTGAAATGTTGCATTAAACAAAAGAACCTCAAGAAATGGACTATATGAATGGGCTTTAAACATTCCAAGACTATTTCATACACTCCCCTTACCTTTTGATGTTATGGATGTTCTCCTTTAGGTAGTATCTGGAATTAACTTATTTTCGTTAAAATAATTTTTAAAGCATATATATTTATATAACCTTCTGAAGTTGACTTACAATGTTTATAGCCTAATATAATATAAACATAAACAAAGCAAAACTTTTGACCTTCTGTGGAAAATATCCTTTTGCAGTAAAATATGTTTGGATAATAAGATTTTAGAGTGTCCATATTCACATATTTCGGCTACGATCCTGCATTTGATGCAGATATAAAAGGCAAAATTGTAAAATATCCCAGAACTATGCACGGGAAAGGTTAACAAAAGAATCAAACTACAACTTATACGAAAGCGTGACACAGAAATAATTTTACCTTTAAACACAAATGGATTTTGTTATACTCAACACTAATATTTTGCAATATACAGTGCGATCCATATAAACCTGAACCATTTCAATAGGTCATAACTTCTGAACCAATAATAGGACACACGTGCAACTTTGGGAGAATATAATACACAATTGGGAGATTACATTATACTATTTACATCTCAAAGAAAATGTTGGAAGTATCCTTCACCAGCATCTACGGATCGTTGGTCCCATTTTCTTTGATACGACTACAGACACTGAAGTTTATATGGGTTTCTTCAAGACATTTGTGGAGCAGCTGGATAATATCGAATTGAGAGAAGGTTATTTCCAGCAAGACGGAGCATCGTGCCGTACATCTAATAACACCATGGAACTTCTAACCAGTTTCTTTGATAATCGAATAATCTCAAAAGGTCTGTGGTCCCCCAGATACCCTGGCCTAGCCTCAACGGATTTTTTCTTGTTGGGGTATCTAAAAATAGTGTACAAGAATAGGCCACGGACAATTGATGTTCTCAAGGAATCCATTTGAACCGAAATAAGTAATATTGGTGAGGATACTCTCCGTAAAACTTCAGAGAATATGGTGAGACGAGTACAAACATGTATAGATGCTGGTGGAGGACACTTCCAACATTTTCTCTGAGATGTAAATAGTGTAATGTAATCTCCCAATTGTGTATTATATTCTCCCAAAGTTGCACGTGTGTCCTATTATTGGTTTAAGGCGGCCCGGGTTCGATTCCAGGCAACCGCAAAGTGAGAATTGTAGTGGACAAAACGGCGCTGGGGCGGGTTTTCTCCGGGATCTCCGGTTTCCCCCGCCATCTCATTCCATCGGTGCTCCATCTTCATCTCATGTATCATCAGTGTCACCGCCTGCGGTGCCGTATGTAGTAAAAGCGGGCGTTAAACACTACATATTATATTATTGGTTCATTGGTTATTATAGTTTGCTTGATTTGCCTTAATAGTTTAACTACTATAATTTAAAGATTTTATGTTAGCTCAAAAATGAATTTCACTGCATAACATCTTCGGGCTATGATTTTTTACCATTTTAAATTGTCATTAACGGTCAAACAACGTAAATATCGGCTGAGAAATGCATTTGGCGAAAAAGCCCAACCAGCAACAACTCGTAATTGCTACAGCTAATTTCAAAAGAGACAGCTTTGTTCTTAGTAGCAAATTTTGTAAATGGACGCTCAAGAACTGCTGTTACTGATGAAAATATTGCCGCTGTTTAAGCAAATGCTTGACGGACATTGAATTTAATCAGGTGACTTTGGGGACTGATCTGAGAGGAATGCTATGGTAATAGCTGATTTTAAATCGGCTTTATTGAAATCTCAACTTCTGACTTATTAAGTGTTCGCGAGGCCCCGTGTGATTCGGAGTCCGCGGAAAAGATCCTCTTATTCCATCGAGATCCTAATCGTCCTACCACCAGATGTAGAGAATGGATCCAGACGACACAGAAAAATGAGATCTCCTCGAGGGCAGCGTTAAAACAATATCATTTGAAGTAAGTGAAACAGAGGGTGGAAATTATTTTACAAATAGTAATCATGTGCGTTTTCCAACGATCTCTCCTCTTCCTCTCTTTCTCCATCCTCCCTGTATGTCCCTTTCGTTTCTCCCTCTTTCACACCTAACATAAACACCTTTGCTTGTAGTTTTCCTTAATATAATCAGCAAAGTTAGCTCACAGTACTTGTGGTCAGTGCCTTACGTGGTAAATGCAGAGTGTAATCATGTTTGCTGATTTAAGGTGTGGCTGTCTTTCACAGAACCACTGTGTGCACTTCCCCATCCCAGAAGATTCTTTCTGGCCATTCGCGTAGTTTCCTTTTCCAAAACGTTCATTTGATTCGCTCTATATAAGCAGCTGGCTTCATTCAATAGTTGACAGATTTCAGTGGACAGTGACGAGTACAGTTCGGTTGTGTTTTGTTTTGAGTATTTTGTCTCAAGCATAACGTTAAGTGATAACCTGTGTTTAATAACAACTGGTGTTCCGAAACAGAAGTAGATTGAACAATTCAATTCCTTAATGACGGATCTTCAGCGTGTCAGGTTAGAGTTGTGACACCGAAAATCCGTGGTTCAAATGCCGGCTACGGCGACGAATTTTTCAATGTGATCATAACTTTTAAACTTTTTCTTATAATGCATTAATAACGAGGACGGGTTTCCTGAAAGTACTAAATGGTAACAGTTCTGCAGAAGTTGAATAAAGGAAGGAAATCCAAGTCATGACACAAGCTAATTGTCCGTCCCTATCAAATGCTCTTTATACGGCGCTAGTAACCCTTTATGACGTTGCCTTTAAAAGATGGCAGTGGAATTATGGACCATGAAAAGCAGGGTTGCCAACTTTCAACTGTGTCAACCATGAAATTATGCACTTAATTTCAGAACTAACAAATGTGATACTAAAATAGCCTTGTTAATGTTCACGCATATTTCTCATCTTCACTCTGGACTGCAAACAAACTGGTTGTGATAGAGTTGTCTTCTGGGTGGCCTGGGATCACAGAATGAGCCCAATTAATGGGTCTACAGCTATCTTTTCGAACTTTAGTTTAGAAAGCGTTCGTTTACAAGAAGCATTGGTTGCTATGGACAACGAAATCACTACAAATTCTGCTAGTTGTTTGCACATACGTTTAATGTCAATCTAAATGCAGTATGTTCTTTACTTCGCCAGTTATTTATGTTCAGATTCCTCACTCATCAACAGTCCTAGACAATGTGAGGAGGTGGGTGCTTTACAGGAATGCAGACAAACCAAACGCTGTGGAGGCGTCATTCAATTATGGACTAAACTTCACTACTTCTCTTCTCACTGTACTCATCTGAAAATTTGATGGTATAACGCCTGCTGTATACAGAGTGAGCCAAAAAAAAAAAAAAAAAAAAAAAATCCACCGACAACGCTTAGTACTGCCGCGAGGCATTGTTTGCGGCGACCGCGGCCGACGAGCGCGAAAGAGACAGATAGTGCATCGCGGAGATAAAAGCTTGCCAAAGCAGAAAAAGGGAAAGACAGATAGATGTCTTGAAGGCTGCACTATCTGTCTCTTTCGCGCGCTCTGGCCGCGCCCGTCGCAAAAATGCCTCGCGACAGTATGTTGCGCAGGACAGCATACTGATCATTTTTAAGAATTCCATGTCCAGAAACGCACGGTTTAGGTGCTGTAGAACGTCAAAGTTACAGAACTGCTGTTCTAAGTGCATGCTTGAGTGGACGAAAATCCATGTGTGCAGATCGTTCGAAGTCACCAACACACGTTTGGCCATGTCAAGGTCCGTATCTACTCCCGAACAGACTAACAAGACCTTGCATTTCTTAAGAGATATTTTGCTGGAGGGCGTCCCACCACACATTCAGAACGTAATGTGGCTGCAACACGACGGAGCTCCAGCACACTTTGAGAGAAATGTGCGGAATCACCTCAACGTTACATACCCGAATCAATGGAATGGTAGAAGAGGGCCTGTTCCATGGCCAGCACGATCACCAGATCTCACACGCCCGTCTCGGTAGCGTAAACGGTAGCGTGTCTGCCTCACGTTCAAGAGGTCCCGAGTTCGAATCTCGGTCAGGGTGAGCTACCTGTACGATGTTTTCCCTTGTCCTTAAAGACGAATGTCGGGTAGCTCTAAGCTCCATGGACCCTGGACACATTTGAGCATCATTTCACCCATCTCATTCACAGTCCGATATGACTTAACGTTGGAGAACGTAAAATGACAAAAAAAAAAAGAGATAACACACTGGACTATTTTCTGTCGGGTAGTATGAAAGCCATAGTGTACGCTACTCCTGTAACGTCAGAGGAAGACCTCATTGTACGAGCACATGGAGCAACTGCTATTCTTTCAAGTCAACCACACCTATTGGAGCATGTAAGGTAGGCTCTAAATTGATGTAGGACTCCGTTTGTAATGTTAAATTGCTTTGTGTTGCATACCGTTTGTTCGTTGTATTGACATGTGGAATGGACACTTTGTACAAAGCACCCAATCGTGCGTTTCCGGAGATGAGTTGCTGCTTGGAAAATGACACGTTTGCCGTCCTGTACAACATACCGAGCGTTGTCGATGGTTCAACCCACCCTGTATAAAATCATGTGTACCAAAAAGCTGTGCGGAGTAGAACCGCAATGTCCAAAACGGAAACCTGATAGGTACCACATGCGGCCAATTGCAAGAAGCTGCTGCACATCCTTCGTCAGCTCTGTGACGGCGCTCCTTACGTTTGCCATGTGTAGACCGCTGCCCTTCAGGGGTAAACAATCCCTCCCGTACAATGCTGTGTTATTATACCTATGTTCCTGCGCATTCTGGACTCATTTTCGAATACTTCCAACTACACTCCACATACAGGTATGAGCATAGTGCTAGATCCCTTGCTAGGTGTGTTTGGAGTTAATGCAACTTAAAAAACCTGAAAACCAACCTGCCCAAACTTTTTAAGGCGTTAATTTCATAGGAAAATATCTTAAGTACAACAAATGTGGCCACCTTCCCAACACAGCGCATGCACGATGTGGATTACTAAACAGAAGCGAAACTCCTAAATAATTAGCGATGTTTTATTTTCATAACAGATCCTACGGCTAAGGCCGTCGGTTAACCCATCTCCTTGTCAGAGATATCCCTTGCTAAGTTTGTGGCATAGGTCCCAATGGCAGTGTTAAGTCATATGCTGCCAACCGTGGATTTGTAAAAGTGCTTCAGGGAGCAAGTAGTAAATTACATTGGGTCACATGACAGAAAAGTAATTAAATTTTGTCCAATAATGCAAAAACAGCATGAGGATGAAGGTACCGTTATCAGATTCATTTCATTGCCTGCTGTGACAAACACGTACATATTATGGCGCGCGTTGGCAACCCTAATACGAGGGCTGTACAATAAAGAATAATCAGAATTTTTTACGGCCATAATTTTTCGCACTAAAATTCAACCTTATTATATTCTGTTAGCTTAATGTGAAACAAACACGCCGCAGTAGTTTCACTGTTGGTGCTCCTGGTTCCCACCTGTGAGAACCAGGCAAGTTCAGACATGTTCAGTATCGACTACCGCTGCAATGGAGGTAACATGCAGTTAAAGTTGATGTTAGAGGAAGATCCGGAGTTTCTTTCAAACGTAATCACTGCTGATGAAACTTGGCTACATCATTTTGATCCTGAGTGCAAACAGCAAAGCTCAGTGTGGAAATCTCCTTCATCACCAACCCCCCAAAAAGCAAAAGTGGGAAAGTTATGGTCATCTTATTCTTTGAGATTCATGGAATGGTTTATCATCAGCCCGCCTCGGTAGCGTGGTGGTAGCATGTCTGCCTCACGTTCAAGAGGTCCCGAGTTCGAATCTCGGTCAGGGTGAGTTACCTGCATAAGGCTTTTTCCAGGGTTTTCCCTTATCCTGAAAGACGAATGACGGGTAACTCTAAGCTCTATGGGCCCTGGGCTCATTTGAGCACCATTTCCCTCACTGCATTCATTGTCCGATATGACAACGTTGGAGGACGTAAATTACAATATATATATATATATATATATATATATATATATATATATATATATATATATATATATATATATATATATCAGCATGTACCTGCACACACATCAGTAACTGGACAATGCTACAGGAATGTCCTGAAAACATTGCAAGTCCATATCAGGTGCAAAAGACCACATTTCCGTGAAGCAGGCTGGATGCTGCACCACGATAATGCGCGGCCGCATAATGCCAATGTTGTTGCTGAATATCTTGCAAAAATCAACGTGAAGCGCATACCTTCCCCTCCCTATAGTCCGGATTTAGCCCCATGTGACCTTTTCTATTCCCCAACTTGAAGAAACGCCTTCGTGGGAGACATTATCCATCATCAGAAGCAGTGGTGAGGGCTGCGGAGGCGATATTGAAGGATCTCTCAAAAAATGGTTTCCAGCATGTCTTTGAAGACTGGCAGAAACGCTGGGACAAGTGCATCGCATTCAGGGGAGACTATTTTGAGAAGGACCATCAAAATTATGGGGATGAGTAAACGTACGTTGTCAAAAAAAATTGTGATCGTTCTTTATTGAACAGCCCTCGTAAAAACTAGTTCTTTAATATTTTCATTCATTCTAATTCATATTTATTTCATGCTCAGTCATATTTCATTACCTTAGTAATGTTACTAGTCGGAAATGATTTACATTGGTCTATTACGTCCTGATCTAAATGCAATTTTCCCATCATCGGCTTTTCCGTGCATTGGTACTAAATGTTGAAGAATTTTATCAGAATGGGACAAAGAGCAAGTCAAGTTTAAATCAAAGTCAGCTAGCCAAAAACGTTTTGGCTGGTTTAAATGTCCTTGAATCTAACATTCCTCTTGCGCTACCTTTGCTGGAAGACTGCCAAACTGTCAGGATAGAACACAAGTGAATCAGGTCAGCGAAGTGCTCGTTCCCAATCACAAACATAACCTCAATTCCTTACTTAATAACTAACTTTACTTGACTTTCCTTCAGCAACAATGCTTTTTGTTTTTCGACATAAACAATACTATTCTAAGTCCAGCGCTCTAGTTATCAAATAGCTATTTATAGCTCGCTGTAATAGAGCGTGGTAACATCTGAGGCTCGCTCCCGAAGCACGTCTCGGGTTCGATTCCCGGCGATGAAGTTGGGGATTTTTCTCCGACCGAGATAATTCGTCACCTTCTCCAGAGTCTGGAAGTATGAATGAGAGTGTGAATGTGTGCGTGATCTAATTATTAAAACCTAACGAATACGAGTTAACACCTTCGGTATGTTCCAAAGGAGAACGGCCGCCGATATGACCACTGGAGTTAAAGACGGAGTATAAATGGAACAAATAAAAAACAAACACTATTCTGAGTCCAGCGCTCTAGCTATCAAATAGCTATTTAAAAGTCGCTGTAATCGAGCGTGGTAACATCTGAGGCTCGCTCCCGGAGGACGTCTTGGGTTCGATTCCAGTTTGAATTCTTCATAGTTTCTCCTGTTCGGAAAGTGAACGATGAGGCAATATTTCATCTATTACAGTTTTCTTTGCGTAGTTTCCCTTTTATTGTTTTCTTGTTATATATCAGGTGTGCTTTTAGACTATGTGGTGTTGGCCAGATTGTTGCGGATGCTTACTTCTTTTGTTTAGTCCGTGTCATCAACTGTATTTCCTCAAATCGCTGAAAAAAAGTTTACGTTATTTTTTATAGAATTTAATACAATTGTGCTTTAACAATTATTATTTCAATAATTGATGCTTTTTCAGAAGAAGGAGTACCTCTTTGTTAATATTAAAAATAAAGTGAGATTTGTGTGAGATTATAACATAAAATCGAAATACTTCCTGGATGTCGTTTTCTTCAGTTCGCAATACCGAGGATTGTACTAAACATATTTCAGTTTTCTTTTTTTCATAGAATCTAAAATTTTCTCGTCAAATTTTTGCGATAAATTTAAAAGTATATTTTATTTATCAAATAGTCGAGAGATATCATTCGACAGTCTGCTACCTTCCCAAACCTCCTCGCTCCGCTGGAGATACGACTTTAGTCAGGCGTGTTACGATATTACGTGTGTTAAATTCTCCTCTTTACCTCTTACAATTGCAATTTTGTACAGCCACAGCTATCACTAATAAAGGATGTAAAGTCACGTGATATTCGATATGCAACATCGATAGGCCGTCTGACTTCCTTAGCCTCGCCTCAAGTTCTGGAAATGCTGTGTAGTCTTTAAATAACATTTACTGGCATATGTATCAATCTCAGTTAGAATGATCGAGCAGTAATATTCAGACTAAAATGAGGATTCTACACTCCCAAAATTTACAACTTTGTTAACAACACCGTCAACTGCCAGACTCCTAGCGCCGCCGGTGTGTCAGTTTCGTCCCTGAGAAGTTCTTTTATAGGCCAATAGCTCTACTGATATGGAGCTATCAGTGGCATTACTAGAGTTAGGAAATACAAAAAGGAGGGGAATAATAATAATAATAATAATAATAATAATAATAATAATAATAATAATAATAATAATAATAATAATAATAATAATAATAATAATAATAATAATAATAATAATAGTAATAATAATAATAATAATAATAATAATAGTAATAATAATAATAATAATAATAATAATAATAATAATAATAATAATAATAATAATAATAATAATAATAATAATAATAATAGAGAGAATACTGAAATTCTGGTATAAGTGCATTACAAGGCAGAAAGGGCAATTATTGAATCTGTGCATGAAGCAACAGAAAAGCATTAAAAACACAAATAGTTCATAATCGGAATAGGAAAGAACAGTAATCGAAGATAGACATTGGAGATCTATGGAGAGCAGATGAGTCAAATCCCAGCGGTTTTTGGAAGGAAGTGAGAACCAGAGTAAAAGACATAGATAGGCAAGAGATATGGGAAAGAACAGAAGAAAAGAAATCTTTGTAATTTTATAAGCAATTAAAGACAGAATGGGATAGTGAAAAATATATAGATCAATGTGACAAAATTGGAAGAGAATGCATAGCATGGATGAGAGTAGGAATAATATATCTAAAAGGGTTGAGAAGTAATGTGAATTTTGTGGAGATGAAGAAAGCACTGTTCATTACCTGATATAATGTAAGGAGTTAACGAATTGCAGGAGAAAAATATGGAATAAGAAATGGGACAGTGTAAGTAAAGAGATATTGGTGGTACGCATGCTAACGGGGATGAGTGACTCGCAGAAATTAACAAACCTTCCACTCTTTGATAAAATACGTCTAGATTCACTAACACCGTATATAACTGTTTACTTTTTGTTTAATGTTGGACGGCCTGGTAGGTCATATTAGTCAGTGAATGAATGAAATTTGTGAAATTATCTGAGCATAAGTTGCTCGACATTTGTTTTCTTAGGATACGGGAAACCACCACTAACACACCCTAACAGAGATTCGAACTGAACAGTTGAAAGTGAGGGAGAAGCGACCATGCTTTCTACTGTAGCAATGTGTAGCCTTAAAAGTGGTACTCTGAAGTTTCTCTGTTAAGTGAGTAAAGCAATAACGAGTCGCAGCCACATTCAAGATTACGATGTGGAGAAACTATCCGGAACGGCTCCTGAAGTCAACAGAGGTCATGTCACCTGCACGCTCAACTGTCCGAAGATCGGTTGTATATATCGATAGTAATCGCTTCATGGCGAAACCCACCCTTAGAATGTCTCGGACAGAGGATATCACTGCTGCAAAAACCGTCGACAGCAGTATTTCTGTTGCAAATAATGCTTCTTATGAATTAGCTCTGACTGTTCCATCCATTTGTTAAAACTCTCTGCTGTACGAGAGTCGGCCCACGTCTCACAATAAAAATGTATTTATCTCTCAACATAATCTCCAGAAAAGGTAACGCATTTCCCATATCGGTGTGTTATTTTGTTAAGAATAGCCAACGAGATTAGTATATGTAATAAAATAAAGAAATAATGTAAGGTAGGTAATGGTGTAACCATGAAAACGTACAAGGGCTGTTCAATAATGAATTATCACTTTTTCTTTTTTACAACGTACCTTTACTCATCCTCATAATTTTGATGGTCCTTCTCAAAATAGTCTCCCCTGAATGCGATGCACTTTTCCCAGCGTTTCTGCCAGTCTACGAAGATATGCTGGAAACCATTTTTGAGAGATCCTTCAAAATCGCCTCCGTAGCCTTCATCACTGCTTTTGATGATGGATAATGCCTCCCACGAAGGCGTTTCTTCAAGTTAGGGAATAGAAAAAAGTCACATGGGGCTAAATCCGGACTATAGTGAGGTATGCACTTCACGTTATTTTTTTTTTTTTTTTTTTTTTTTTGCAAGATATTCAGCAAAACATTGGCAATATGCGGCCGCTAATTATCGTGGTGCAGCATCCAGCCTGCTTCACGGAAATGTCTTTTGCGCATCATATGGACTTGCAATGTTTTCAGGACATCCCTCTAGTATTGTCCGGTTACTGATGTGTGTGCAGGTACAAAATGCTGATAAACCATTCCATGAATATCAAAGAATGAGATGACCATAACCAGAAGCAACCACTTTTACTTTTTGGGGGGTTGGTGAAGGAGATTTCCACACTGAGCTTTGCTGTTTGCTCTCAGGATCAAAATGATGTAGTCAGGTTTCATCAGCAGTGATTACGTTTGAAATAAACACGGATCTCCCTCTAACATCAACTTGAACTACATGCAGACCTACATGCGAATGTCCTTTTGTTCGGGAATCAACAGTCTTGGAAACCATCGCCACAAACTCGTCTCATGTGTAATGTTTCTGTCACCAACGTGTGGGTAGCACCCAGTAAAATGTTCAGTATTTCAGAAAGTGATCTTAAGGTAATTCGTCGATCCTCTCTCACAATGGCAGCAGTAGTGTTGATGTTTTCCTCCGTAAGCAGTAACTGGAGCACCAGGTCCAACTTCCTTTGAAATTGATTGTCTCCCCTCTTTAAACATTTTAAACCACCTTCAAGCTGTAGTGTATAACAGACTCTCCACAGGCCTCCTGTAACATTGTATATGCCTCAACTGAAGACTTGTTGAAACGAAAGCAGAATTTCAAAGCTGCATATTGTTCCTCACGTGTTACCTCCATTGCAGCAGTAGGGGATACTTTACATGTCTGAACTTCTCTGGTTCTCACAGGCGGGAATCAGGAGTACCAACAATGAAACTACTACAGCGTGTTTGTTTCACATTAAGCTAACGGAATATAATAAGATTGAATTTTAGTGCGAAAAATTATGATCGTAAAAGATTATGATCATTCTTTATTGAACAGCCCTCGTAGATATAAGATGTTAAATGTTTTGAAACATTTTGTTGTTCTGCTTATGAAAGTCTTAGCGGTAAGACGTGTATTTGTCTATCCGAGTGTATGCAGAAACAATTTTGTATGTGCATCAAATATGTATAAGTAGCGTGTGCGCAAGAAAACAAATAGTGCATCGTAATATCTACCGCTGTTTATGAAAAGACTACACTAATAATATTTAGAATTGTATCAAAGAATTTAAAATTGTTTATGAGGAATTAAATGTCCATCTTTGAACAAGAAAAGTGTTATTTGTTCATTCTAAAAAGGTTGTAATATTAACTTTCTCAGCCCCGTTACCGCGACCCTGGGAAAGAAAAAGAACTCATCGCTCAAGAATTACACAGAGTTGCAGGAGAAACTTCTGCATTTTTCTTCAAGATTGTCACCAAAGGTGAGAAATTCATGTGCATCCACAGTTCATCGCAATAAAATTCGCTTCAGGTGTTCTAATTTAATGAAATCTCTATAATGTGATTTATCATGGATCTCAAAATAGCTGTTTACCGCTCTCAATGACCTCCTCGTTGCTGTGAAATCTTCGTCCTGCAAGAAAGTTTTAAGGTTCGGGAACAGGTGGTAGTCAACGAGTGCTAGATCTGGCGAACAGGGTAGATGTTCAAGCAATTTGAACATTAATTCGCACATTTTTTCCACTGCAATGACTGAACGATGGTCTGCAGTATTGTCGTGAAGAAACAATATATTTTTCTTTGCCAAACGAGGTCTTTTTCTTTTCACCTCATCACTCAAACGTTGCAGTAAGCTTGCGTAGTAGTCACTAGTGATACTTTCACACTTTTCCAAGTAATCAATAAAAATAATTCACTGTGCATCACAGTAAACACTCGCCATAACCCTGTAAGCTGAGAAAATTGACTTTGCCTTTTTTGGAGTTAGTTCAACTGGCACAATCCACTGTTTTGACTGTGCTTTACTTTCTGGAGTGTAGTGATGTACTAGTCGGCCAAGATATGAATGCACTTGAAAAAGGGCGCCACATGTTTGTTTACTACATGAAGCTTAGGGAACTGCGCGGAGCGAGGGGAAGGGCGATACTGGGAATGTACAGTCGCACAATTAAAGTAGTACTCACCTGCTGATGTCTTCACGTTAGTTTTCGGAAGCAGCAAGTGTGGGAATGTTTGTTTCAGGTCCTTCATCTGCTATATCCGTGTTACAGTTCCCTTTATCAGCTGTATCAGTGACACTGTGTCCTTTTGCTTCAATATTCATATTCTCGAAATAACATTAATCACGATTGCAATCTTCATCGTCATCATCGTTGCTCGCTAGACCCACGTTTATTATTATATCTTCAATTGTTTCCTCCATTAACCCATCTCGGCGCTTAAAATCTTGCTGGGTTCTTTTCACGTGTCTGCATGCTGCTATCCAATTATTTTGTATAATTTGAGCTATGCAGCTTGTTGTCATAGCTTTCAGATTACTCAAAGTAATCGATGATACATCTTTTGTTTAATTAAATTCCAGATAACCCTATAGGATTAAAGTCACGGTGCTGCGGAACCTTTGTTCCATTATTCTATCAAACCATTAAACAGGCTTTTTTAAAATTAATTTTCTGTATCTCTAGCTCATTTTTTGTCATTTGCGGATCATGTTTAATTTTCTTTTGTTTTAGCCAATGAATAAATAACGTGTGCCTTTCGAGATGAAGTGTTAGGGGCTTTATTTTCCTGTACGTTATGGCACAACAATGCTTTCAGGTGCCTACTTTTTATAATTTTGGCTGTTCAATGCATCATGGTAATTTGCTGATTTGGATTTTGAATCGGAAATCAATTCGGCTCCGTCAATAAATCCCATGGATTCCCCTGCATGTACAACAACTGTTCTTTGCCCAGCGCTAGTATTAGTCAAAACACAACACCTGATACTTCCTAATATTGCCAGCACTTCTTGACGGTTTAGTGAGTATGGACGCAAGTCTCGTCTGTATTTTACGTGTGCCTTTTACATTTTCAATAATAGCCCTTAAGTACTCTGCAAGTTTTGCAACAATTTCTGGTTTCTCCATTAGCACAGATCTTTGTTTTTGCATTTCTTACATTGAAATCCCATTTTTCTTAATATTTTTCTAAATGTTTCATTGCCACTCTGGATATTTATTCTTTAGCGAAATGCAGGAGTTTCCACAAAGTAGGAATTTCCCTTTTCTGTTCATAGTACTCCAAACATTTTCTACGCACAACGTACTTATCAAACTCATCAAGAGATATGATTGTGCGTGATTTTCGATTTCTCTTCGAAGTTGTAACCTTAACCCCAGTTGTTGAAGCTGTTTCTGTTCACGATGGCTCTCCCAAACTTTCCCACTAATTTTGCTGTCCTAACTGTTGCTTTCTCAAGGAGTACGAGTAACCTTTTCTCCTTTATTTCTTGTCTACAGAACTGTATATATAAGGTTCGAAGCAGCACCGCGTTGAACTGCACTACATCTGCGCGTCACATTGGAAACATCTCGGTATTGTTTGCGTTATCCAACTCATAGCCCGCTCACATCACTTAAAGCCTCGGCACTCAGTCGGATTCCTACGCATTTAAGCGACCGAGCGGTGTTTGCCTTTTTTTGCCGCTTGGAGCTCTCAAAGCTGACCCGTAAGTGGCCTTGCCGACATTTAATTTTGTGGTGACAGTTGAACAAATTTTATGGTCTCAATTAGTACTGAAAGTGAATTTTACATGGAAGTGCTGTTGACACCAATCTAAAGTAAGCGAACAAGAAAACTGGGCATAAATAAGAGACAATAAGAAAACTGGGTATAAATAAGATATAATATAAGTAATCATAAGTATGAGCACAACATGTCATTGTTTATTATTATTACTTTTACTGTTGTGCCGTAAATGGTGGCAGTTCATTATCTCAGAAGGTAGATTTTCCATGACAGCTTTATAGTACAAAAATTTGCAATAGACAGCACTATATTTCAAAGCTCTCCGTCCAAAGTCCTGGTCTCCGAACCATACATAGCAATGCTCCAAATGTAAGAATTACGTATTATATTATTTTTATCATTATCATCATTATAACAGTAGTAGTAGCAATAATTACAACAAACAGCATAGCAGCAATAATGAGCTCAATCCTTTATATTTCCGATGGTGTATTGTTGCGTACCCTTGTGTAAAAGTAAGAAAAGAAAATCAAATGGCATCAGTTTCCATGAATTTCCAGTAGAAGAACTACGTAAACAATGGCTAAAAGCTATATCGTGCTCTAATTTCGTGGTAAATGATAAATCTAATTCAACAGTCGTGTGCAGTTTGCATTTTACTGAGGACGACTATAAGCCAGGCTGTAAAATTAAACTGCTGAAAACAGGAAGTATTTCAAGCATTTTTCGAACTACTCAGATTATAAATTAGTGAAACAAGCAACACCAAGGCAACAAATTTCAAAAATACGCTTACACACAGAAAGCAGAAAACGGAGAAGCAGTTCTAGCAGAGAAAGCGTTAACAGTGCTGCTGATGTTAATACGCTGGATCATGTCACAGATGCACGTACTTATAACTGCGCTGCAATTCAGATTGAGGAAGACATAATTTCCAAATTAAAAAGATTGGAAAGGGAGAATAAACCTTGAGATGTAAATTATGGGGAGCAAATAACAGGCACAAAGAATTTGTAAACAAGCAGCAAGCAAATGAAGAAAAGTTTCTTTGTTATGAAACCAATAATTTTCATAAATCAATTCAATTATTGATAAAAGACACCATCGTACATTGCAACACAGCTTCCAGAAACAATAATCTCAATATTGGGCGAATTGAACAACATTAAAGGTAATGTGAATTTTCGTCTTATAAGACCTACTAACGTATATTGTTAAACTGCTTTTAACTGTTTATTTACTTAGTTTTTTTTTTTTCTTCTTTTCTTCCTAGACAGCCTCGTTTCAGCAACAGTCCAATTATCACTGGCATATATAGGAGGTTTTATAGTTAAAAAATAGCGGCCGAATTCTCTTGTGCCACCTGTCTTATTAAAGTGTCTACCGCCAAGTGTACAAATGAAATGTGTAGTGTTTAACGCCCGCTTTTACTACATACGGCACCGCAGGTGGTGACACTGGTGATGCATGAGATGAAGATGGAGCACCGGTGGAATGAGATGGCGGGGGAAACCGGAGGTCCCGGAGAAAACCCGCCCCAACGCCGTATTGTCCACCACAAATCTCACTTTGCGGTCGCCTGGGATCGAACCCGGGCCGCCTTGGGCCAAGTGTACAGACTCCCTTGTAAATCTAATATTCAAAAGGGACGAAAACTCCACGTTCTATTACCCATTCCCAGAGTATGTTTCTCTTTTGGCAGTTATAGAGAAATTTATAACAACTGTTGTACCTAAGCTACTAAAGTATGAGTGAGAAATAGTCTAGAGGAATACATAATGCCAGCAATGCAATATTGTTCTTAACTCGTGTGTGCAGAGAACTGAAAGCATTCAGAACTATTAAGTGAACTGATATGCAAACATTATATTCCTGTGATATTAAGGTGTATTGCTTCTGCGACAACGGAAGTGTTTGAAAAACGTAAATTCCTAAACTGTAAACCACTGCTTCGGAAAGTTCTGCGTTTGTAATGTCAACACATTGCAGCTGTATGCTGGAACAGGGTTACACAGGGGTCATCAGCCAGCGCCATACGGTGGGTAGTGGAGAAATCTGTAACTTTTAGTCATAACACTCCAGTGCATAAGTCATAACACTCGGCGAGTGCCGAGGCTTAAAGGGATGTGAGCGGGCTATGTCCAACTGTACCTGAGGTACTCCGCCCACTTGTGACGTATGTGTTTAGTTACACTTATCGCCGAGTGCATTCATATCGTGGCCTACTAGTATCCAAGTTTCATCCATGGTAATGAACCGTCTCAAACATTCACTTGTATTTTTACGGTACAGCTCCAAATTCTTAACAGAAACTGTTTTTCTTTGTAACCCTCTGTAAGACGGAAACCTGTGCAAAAGGAAAATAAATACCGGAACCATCGCGTTCCATTTTAGAGAGATTTTACATTGTTTCGTACAATGTGATACACGTGATCACAATAAAAACAATGGCTGTCAAAAATTCAACAATTCAATGGTTGTTGTAACATAAACACCAGGTGATGGGCGGAACTCAGTGCGGAATGCGGAGGAATACTTGATTTTAATAACAAATAGATTATGAGAAGAAAACATGAAATGGAACAGTGGTCATGTTTGTAAAATTTGCTCCAAATGCCAACCATACTCCATTGGAATGCCTAGTTTCCCCTCCCCTTCGTACCAGGTGTATCACGAAATGCAAATATAACAGTGGTCCCGTTTCCCATACCCAAGAATTAGAAGAGAACACAAAGAGGGGGGGGAAAAAACCTAGTTAAGGTACTACAGTTCAGCAATCAGGGTGCAGTAGACCTGGAGCTATTACTATGTTCACTCTGGTAATATGCAACTAGATTCTGGGTTTTCCTGTGGTAGCACACCTGTCTAATTTATATGACATTAATAAAGCAGGCCTTGAGAGCGAATTAACTTCCTTAAATAAAGTTGTGCCTCATTCCATAAATATCCGATTTTGCACACAATAGCAACGAAGCGCGTAATTTGTGCAAATTACGCTGTTACTAAGTGGCCTATTTCCGCAGTATATACGAGATGAATCTCTACTTCTTTTAATTTACGTCGTTTGACTTTTTAAAGTCATATCGGACGATGAATGGAATGGGTGAAATGATGCTCAAATGGACCCAGCGTCCATGGAGCTTAGCTATTTTTAGGATAAGGGAAAACCCCGGAAAAAACTTATCCAGATAACTCACTCTGGCCGAGATTCGAACTCGGGACCTCTAGATTGTGATGCAGACATGCTACCACCTACGCTACCGAGGCGGGCGAATCTCTACTTGTCATCATTTTTCAATAATTCATTTTTCACTCTTGTGAAGTGATATAAACACGTTTCGTTGTAGTCTCATGAAAATAAAGTGGTTTTAAATGGTTATAAAATAATTTATTAATGGTTATAAAATAATTTATTTCAATGTAAATTGCATTTACATTGAAATATTTTGGAATATTTTAAAGGTGCTTACAATTGAAATGGTAGAGTCAGACTGAAAAATTCAACGCCATGGCCGGGATTTGAACCACGGATCTTCTGGTCTCCGTCCAGCCGCTCTAACCATTGAGCTACTATGGCCAACGCGCCAGCATGGCATTAAATTCTCCAACTGATTTGTGTTTTTCCCGGTAAACCACTAGCAGTTCTCTTAAACATATGAGACAACAACCCTAATGGCGACTTACTATGCTGTAAGTACTTTAAGACCCGGGTTTATAGTTCGGACCACTATTAGGTACAATTAATGGAAATTAATTGTTATTTCACACTAGCCGTGTGTAGAACGCACTATGAAAGTGTAGAACCAAACTGAAAAATTCAATGCTATAGCCGGGATTTGAACCACGAATCTTCTGGTCTCAGTCCAGCTGCTCTAAACCATTGAGCTACTATGGCCAACGTGCCGACATGACATTAAATTCTCCAACTGACTCGTGTTTTTCCCGGTAAACCACTTAGGAGTTCTCATAAACACATGAGACAACTAGCTTAATGGCGACTTACTATGCTTTAAGTACTTTAAGGCCCGGGCTTTATAGTTCGGACCACTATTAGGTCAATTAATGGAAATTAATTGTTCTTTCAATTTTTCAGTTTGGCTCTACCCTTTCATAGTGCATGCTACACACGGCTAGTGCGAAATAACAATTTCTGCCTAAAATTGGCCATATTTTCTTGGAAATCTTTGCGCAAATTTCTTTTAATAGATTTTTAGGATGTCTTAAAAACACTTTCCCGGAATGGAGATAAAATGTATAGTTCCAAGTAGCAGGTAGAATTTACTCTGTCCTCTGCGAACGAACAAAAGCAGGCAGGAGAGGTTTGTCATTAAATTTTCCTACCTTTGTTCACATTTCTATCTCTTCAAACCCTCTGATGGCCAGTCATTTTATTTTCAGTCTGACTGCGTATTCCACACGTCTAAAGTAAGAAATCCAGTTCCTGAAACAATTACTGAACTGAGTGAAAACTTTAGCATTGATGGGCTTTTGTTATCCTGCAAGTTAAAGAAACGTCTCACACGTCAAAAGCATTTTATCACCTTAACCTATAATAGATAAGGTACTGTATATTCAAGATTTCACAGAAAATGCACGTTCTAAGGTCCCTTTGGTACAATAACATTTTAGCATTGTTCATGTACAGAGGCCGACATAAGTATTCGAACAGAGAACAGCTAGTATTTAGTTATCATCCCCTTTCTTTGAATTACTGCTGATAATCGTTTGGACATTGCCTGGTTATGCTGTTTAGTGACCGCAGAGTCCATATTTCTCCACTCTGTTTGAAGAAGTTCTTTCAGATGGTCCTTGCTTCTGATGTGATGCTTCCTTACACGCTCCTCCAGGTCCTTCCAGATGATCTCTATAGGATTTAAATATGGAGATTGAGGTGGTGTCTCCAAAGTGTGAGGAGTGTTGTACACGACCCAAAGCCTTACAATTTCAGCAGTACGCTTCGGATTATTGTCCTGCTGGAGGTAATAATCATGTCCTAATCCCAGCTTCACTGCACTCTCTTTAAGATTGTTTTCAAGAATCCTCTTGTATTCAAATTTGTCCATGATCCCATCTATGAACACCAGTTCCCCAAAGCCAGATGAAGCTATACAACCCCATACCATCACACTACTGCCCCCATGTTGCACTGTAGCTACCATGTTCTTAGGTTCCCATTCTGTATTTGGCAGCACTTTTAAGACGTCCATCATTCCAGAATTTACTCTCATCCGACCACAGAACCTTATCCCAGAATTCTGTTGGCTTCACCACATACTGTTTAGCAAATTCTATACGATTTTTCTTATTCACCTTATTAACATGTGTTTTTTTTCCTAGGAACGCGGACATTGTATCCAGGACTATTTAAAACCCATTCAACTGTTCTGGTATTAACCACAGCGCCAGAATATTGCTCAATTCATCCTCTCATCTCAGATGCAGGGACTCTCGGAATCTGCTTCACCAATTTTATTATTTGCCTCCTATCTCTGGTAGTGAGTTTAGAAGGAGCGTCATTTCTAGGTTCATTTACAACAGTATTTGTCTGTTTGAAGCGTTGAACTATGCAGAACATAGTAGTTTTGCTTTTGTTAATGGTTTTGTCAATTTCAGAGAGAGATTTGTTTTGTTTATACATATTTATCACGATATTCCCCTCTGCTACCGCTGTCTCCTTACCTTTACGTCCCACGTTACCTGTGAGTTCACAATCGGTTGAATAACTTTGAGCACACTGTCTCGAGGCATAGCATAAACACAACTGCTATGTGGTAGTGGCGTGTAGGGTACGTCCAATCACCTTTCTCTCTCTTTGATTGGGTACGTTCGAATACCTATGTCCTCCAATAAGAGGGACAACAGAATAAATACAGTACAGATTGTGTAACAAATACCTGCAAAGTGATATTTTAAATATTGTTTCCGAGACACAAAAGGTTAATGTTTACATGTTTAACAAGTCAACGCTGCCAAATAAACATTACAGTATTTATAGTACGTGCAATGTTACATGTTATATTATTCGAAAACTTCTGTCGGCCTCTGTACGTCAACAACGCAACTTTAAAAATGAAAAAGTGTCGGTTACGCCAAAACTTGGCATTTAAATTCAGCATCTTGCAAGGTTACGACACGAAAATTTGCAAAAAAAAAAAAAAAAAAAAAAAAAAAAAAAAAAAAAAAAAAAAAAGTTTCACCTCAGACTCCCTTTACATGACAATGCTTTTCCTTGCATTCCGTGGCGGGGAACCAAAGCATGACGTCTTAGGCCACTATGCCACGGCACAGGACATTAAAAAAACCATATAGAAATTAATTGTCCATCAACATTTAGACGCGTATTTGCCAAGGCCTTTAAAATTCAGCGTTAGTTTAATGACACTGATTTTCCAATATTAGTCTAACTTTTCTGTTTTAGTCTGCACACAATGTTGAAATAATTCTTGTTCAAGCACTACAAGGTTAGCTTCTACTATCTTTCCTTTTTTTAACATCTTGTAAAGTTGAACTTGGGAGTGCGATACAGAAATTGTAACTCTTTCCAACAAATGCCCATCTGAAGCTCTTGCAGGGTCCACAATATCGTACGTACGCTATGTGCAACAAGTTTTTATCAATTAAATATGGTAACAATGGTGACATTGGACCATATTCCAAAACAGGTGGTATCTCAAAACCGTATGAGAAGAGAGAGATGCAAGACGAAATCTTGTCTACCCCCACGAGCTCAACTTTAACATCAACCTCTTAACTAGTATGTATTCCTATCTTCAAATTCATCCTAATTAACGTCAGAAATTAATTTGTCTTGTATTTTAAACAAACCGAAACCTGGCATCTGGCCATTTAGACATCCACATGACACACAATGAGGTCATCCCTATGATCGTCGAACGCGGCTGACCTTGAGGACCGGAGGGAAATAGTAGGCGCACTATTCCAATGCACCGTGAACTTGACCCTTGTCATTCACATTGTTCCCATGTATCACTCAAACAGAACTACGCATGACGAAACTTGTCCAAGTCTGTAGGAGGTGATATCACAATGCCCCTTCTACCCAGAGCTATTAAAATACATTTCGTGCCTTTACGCGTTTCATAAACTTTCATAGGTTTACTGCACGAAAAAAAAAAAAATAGCATTCTTACACTCTCCATCACATGGGTGTGACCAATGAGCGCAGTTGCTATGGGAGGCCGCTCAGTTTAGTGAGGTTAGGGAAGGTGGGAATATATACAGTACATCAAAACATTAGAACAGCTTACGTAACAAGTGAAATCCATATCCCTTGCCTTTAAGTACTCTCCAGAATATGTCCTTCTTACCTTCAAAAAAGGGTATTTTTCTTTAACACTTTACGTGCTGTAGGAATTTCGCCCCTTTTACGTCATCCAACGTTAAGTCATATCGGACGGTGAATGAACGGGTGAAATGATGTTCAAATGTATCCAGGGTCCAAAAAGCTTAGAGTTACCGATATTCGTCCTTCAGGATAAGGGAAACCCCTGACTGAGGGTCGAACTCGGGACCTCTTAAACGTGAGACAGACATGCTACCATCGCCATACATTGTACCGTTATAGTGGTACAGCATCCAGCCTGCTTCACGGAAATGTGGTCTTTTGCGCCTGATATGGACTTGCAATGTTTTCAGGGCATCCCTGTAGTATTGCCTAGTTACTGATGTGTGTGCAGGTACAACATGCTGATAAACCATTCCATGAATATTAAAGAATGAGATGACCATAACTTTCATAACAGAAGCAACCACTTTTGCTTTTGGGGGGGGGGGGGGGGGTTGGTGACGAAGGAGATTTCCACACTGAGCTTTGCTGTTTGCTCTCAGGATCAAAATGATGTAGCCAAGTTTCATCAGCAGTGATTACGTTTGAAAGAAACTCCGGATATTCCCCTAACATCAACTTTAACTGCATGTTACCTCCATTGCAGCGGTAGGCGATACTGAACATGTCTGAACTTGCCTGGTTCTCACAGGCGGGAACCAGGAGTACCAACAATGAAACTACTACGGCGTGTTTGTTTCACATTAAGCTAACAGAATATAATAAGATTGAATTTTAGTGCGAAAAATTATGTCCGCAAAAAATTATGATCATTCTCTATTGAACAGCCCTTGTATTTTACTAAAACGCTTCTTTTCTGTGTTCTATTGTATCAATATATATATATATATATATATATATATATATATATATATATATAAGTTCGGTTTTTGGTGCAACATAACACCTCCTCTTATCTACCAAGTAACAAGAATCTTACAGACACACCTGATGGTATGCAAATATTTGAAATAAACTTGTTTTTAAAGATATCTAGATTATATGAATACTTAATTTTCATGAATCTCATATATTCTAATATTCCCCAGATCTCCAGAACGTCTTCCCTATACAGAGGGAACCATTTTGGCTCCAACTGCAGCCAAAGACAATGAGGATTGCAAGATAGAGTTGGCATGGGTCAGCACACCGACTTCCCCTCAACTTTTACGTTTGCCACCTTAGCATCAGAATATCTTTTGTTTACTTTTTTAAATTCAAATAATTAAAGTTTTGTCGCTTTTCAGTTGTTTCTCGACACAGGAGCGCTTTTAAACATCAATTCTGTTTACTGTAATCTCCTTGTGCATTACAAAACGCGAAATGTGTAATGTACTATTTTCGCAAAGGTTTGTTTCGATTAAAAATAAAGATAGCTTTGGTAAGAACAGTTTGTGGAAAATATATGAAAATAAACTACTTTTATCCAAAACAATATATTACCAACAAACTTCTCTAAACTTCGATTGCATTTTCGCTGCTGACACTATTTTTTAAAATGGGCCTATTTTTACTTTCTGTACTATGTACTTTGAGACGTACAACTACTGCATTCAACCCTAAAGTTCGAAAAAGAAATTCCAGCGGAAATTCACGTTTTGAAACTAAAACAAAGGCGTTTAAGTGCGCGCCTGTGTATCTGTCTGTCGGTCTGCGAACAGTATAACTCAAATGTTTAAATATCTAACATACATATAGAAGTAGTTACTCGGCTTCTATGTGACATATAGATAGCTTTTACCATTAGAACCACATAAAAATGCTCCAGAATGAGTGTGGATTAGGCAGTGACAGGAACAACGACGCGTGCCTCACGCTGTCGGAGTTCGCAGGTACAGGTCACACGTCATGCAGCGTGCTGTAACTGTAAACATACCGGCATACTCCGCAGTAGTTTGCTGCTATTAAGAATTTCTCTGGCTAATGAAAGCGCAATAAAGAAGTTATTCCTTAATTCTAGCTTATGATTGTTTAACGTGTTACAAAATTCCGTTATAGCAGTCCATAATGGCAAATAACCTAGTACACATATGCAACTTGTACTTTTAGAGGAAAGTTAATGTTAGTGACGTTGAGGATGGAAGCATTAAATGATAAACAGAACAGAAAACAACATTCAAAGAATTGTAGATAAATTAACCAAAACTAAATGGCTTATCCAATGAGACGAGCATTTTATTTCACGTGTTTGATAATACTAAATAAAGCATTTGTAACTGAAAAGGAAGCTGTTGGTATTTACAGTAAGTGGTTGAAAGTACTGTACAATTAAGATCATAACAAAATGCTCTGAAGTTAAATAAATATTATCATTAATGTGTTTTTACAATTTATATTTTTAATGAAACTAAATTAATCGGGCGTTCGTTGAACTCCCTTCAGCTCTTCCATCCATCAAAACCACATCCGTCATTTCGGCGTTCGTATTGCTTGGATTTGCTATCTAAGTACGAGCAAACTCCTCCCTGTTAGGACGGAATGTGTAGTTTTACACTGAAGAACAACCTCGCAACTGTCCGAGTTATTAGTTAACTTTTTCACAAGTAACTGCCCTTTGTCCCATTACCTGAAAGCTAGGCTAGGGTCACTGATAAAGAGCAAGGAGCAATGTTTTTGTTTTCATGGTCGGTACGTCCCAATAACTTTTGAGATTCGCATACCAGTGGTTCCTGCGCTGCCTAATCACAAAGTCATGTAATATTTAATGTTGCATAAAATTATACATAACAGAACTTCGAAGCTGCGACACCAAAATTCGGACCACACAGCGGCTATAATAGGTCGGTGTCGTTATGAAACAACCTGTTTATTACGTTTTGCGTCTTTAAAGTTACGATACAAAGATTTAAAAAGAAAAATTCCATCCCACACTCACCTTTACTTAGTAAATACCGAGAGGAATGGGTCAGACAGTTCCGTCTGAGGCCCGCATTCCAGAGGTCCGGGTTCGATTCCCCTGGCCGACCTACCTGACTCATGGTTTTTTTCGGGAGTTTTCCTGGGTTGCCAGGCGAATGCTGGGTAGGTTAATTACATCCCCCGAATTTCCTGTCCGTCCATTTCATCTCCTTTATCATTTCATATCATCTCTCATCTGATGGTCTCTTTCAGGTTAGAAGTGTCGGCGGGAGTCTCGTCGCTGCATGGCAGGATGATATGCTCCTGGTAAACACTTCCTCTTCTGGTACAACGGTCTCTGGCCTCCTAAACCGGTCTGGTAGGCCGTTTCAGGACCGCAGTCGGGTAAGCTGCCGGTTGTAGTGGTTTGCCGGGGGGTTTTCAACTGGTAAACTGTAGGAATCCTGCCCTTTGCTCTGTTGTGGCTCCTTGGAATCGGTCACCCCGTCTCCTCTCGCCTCATTCTTCCTCCCGGGGGTGCCCCAAAAGATCAAGTTTGGACCTCCATGCCGAACACACTCCGTACATCCTATCCAACTTAGATGTTGATTTTATTGAAAATGGCTTAAGCTACAATATATTTAAGATATTTTCATGAAATGTCTTCTTTTTCACTTCAGGGATTAGGCATATCTGCCTGTTCAGTCTTCGCAGTCTATCAGCTATTCCCAACTTTTTCTAGGGCGTCCTACATCTCTTCTTCCACGACGATTCTACCTTCTTATTAAAACCGGTACTCTCTTTTAGTCCATCCCATTCAGATGTTCTTTCCAGATCTGTATATTTTCTTCTATGTTGTCCTATAATTTATATATGCCTAGTTCCTCTTGAATAGTTTAGTTTCTTATTAAACCTCGTCTACTACATTAACTCTTCTTAAAAACCTCCAATGAAATGTATATCTTGAATTTTCTGGGAATAACCTCAGAAGTTCTCTTCACTGTAAATGACTTTCATGTAACAAGTAAACAGTACGAGATAAGACAATATCTTACTACACAATTTATTCTAATAAGATTTTTGGGAGAAACTTTCTTTTGTGCGATGGGAGAGTAAGGTACACGTATACGCATGCGCAAGCAGACGAACAGCCGGTTCTGGCGTTGCAGCCAACATGAGAAAGGTATGTTAAAGTTGTAGCCAACCTCTGCAAAAATGCCCCAGACATAGGTGATGCAGTCTGTGAGCAAGGGAACATGGTTTGAGCAGGCTAAGTTATCGCCCGGTCAAATTTTGTTACTCATGCACTGCTTTTCACATGAACAATCCTACGACACGACGATAATTGAGTGCTCCGTAGGAAATACATGTATGAGCTCACGGACTCTATCGGACTGGTTCGGCTACTGCCGCGAAGTGTGCATGATGTTATATGACACCAAGTATACTGCAAGGGAGGGGGGGGCGGAAATTGGCGGTCCCGGTCACGTCGTTCAAATCGACAAATGCAAAGTAGGACGACGTAAGTTTCATCGTGGGCGCGTCGTAGAGGGCAACTGGATCTTGGGAATGATCGACGTGGAAACGAATGAAGTGCGGATGACGATATCAACAGGAGGGATGCAAATACGCTCTACAGTCTAATTGCAGCGCCCACGATGAAACTTGCGTCGTCTTATTTTGCATTCGTTGATTTGAACGACGTAAGCAGGACCGCCAATTTCCTTCCGTGCAGGGATTTTTTTTGTGTAATTTACGCCCTCCAACGTTGTCATATCGGACGATGAATGGAATGGGTAAAATGATGCTCAAATGAGCCCAGGGTCCTTAGAGTTTGGAGTTACCCGACGTTCGTCTTTCAGGATAAGGTAAAACCCGTAAAAACCTTATCCAGATAACTCAAGCTGACCGAGATTCGAACTAGGGACCTCTTTAACGTGAGGGAGACAAGCTACCACCACGCTACCAAGGCGGGCTACCCCCTTGCAGTATACTTGGTGTAATTTGACATCATGTTTCGGGACAAGTAAGACTGTTGGCAGCATTGCGTTCAGTGGAGAAACAAGCATAGTTTGACTGCACTGAATTCTTCAGTATGGCTACATTACGCAGTAAGTAAATAAACAAACAATTAATAACGTTAAAAGAATGCCCTCCAACACAAAATTGCACTAAAAGTAAAGAAATTATATTAAAAATAATGGTTGTACATAAAAACATCAAAAAGTGTGAAGGTATTAGACAAGATCGCCGCGTCGCATATCAGAAGAGCCGATTTCTGTAGAGTTAATATTGGTATTAATTTCCAAATCCTTTTCTCAAGTGGTTATTTTTGGCTTGTGTATTTCCAGTTTTGTTGATTGCTCCTATGTTCATGGAAAGAAAACGGCAAATTAAAATATTTGACTATCGCTTAAAGTCTACTGTATTCTCCTTTCACGTTGTACTTACAAGAAAATATGCAACAAAACCAATTTTATAAACACTTACCTTGATTAAGGTAAAGAAGATGTAAGAATAAACGTATATAAGTGGAACAGATATTTTCGACATTTAAATGGCGAATCAAGGAGCTATAAATGGTATTTTTGGAAAGCTAAACTAATTTCCCATTATCATGATGCCTAGCAGTCACGTCCGAAGCCTCGTTTCTGCTGTTGACATGTTGACAAAACCGCTTTATTAACTTTATACCAAACATGACGTGATTGTTTACCCGCACAATCCAACCCTGAACTGTATCGATAAGGATGAAACAGCTGTCTCAAGTGATTCTGTGATAAGCGCGGGTAGATCAAGAACTTTGTACACTGTTGCCGAGGCTCGCATGCGGAAGGTTCCGGGGTCAAATCCCTGGTAACCAGGTGTTTCTCCGTGGTTTGCGGCAAGGTGAATACTGGAGTGATGAAACTTCTATCTACCTTCTTTCATGCTTTACGACGACTTCGGCTCCGTCAGAGCGTAGCCATCTGAGCCTTCACTGCCAAGTTGGGCTTTCACTAACTCCAGCCACTCTCAGACGTTCTGACCGGTCCCAGTAAGCGCCTTCCAGCGAGGTGATTCAAGGCTCCGCTATATGCTGGCCTTCACACAACTTTTTTCAAAACATGTGTTCAATTCATATGAATTTCTCCATTCATTCTTCCACAAACTGTACTTATAAAAACCTTATTCTTATAAATCTCCATTGTACGTTTATTCATTTCGATGTAGGTATAAGAATACAGAAGCACAAAATCAACAGACTTACAAAGTGTTACTATGTGATGTAAATATCTTAAAACATTTCATATTTTAATATAACTTTTTAGAACCATTTCTGAGAAAATAACAAAAGTAATTCATCTAAGGGCAGTTTGGGGTGTAAAGATTTTCCTACAAATCATGCCGGATTCTTAACTATGCATTTAACTTTGGTATTCAACAAACATTTTGTTTTTGTCACTTGTCCACAGATGCGCGTGGGCGTAAGTATATCTAAAGATTTTTTTAACTTACGGAATTACAAAAAGTGAAATTCGAAACGAATTTTTATTTTTATTTACGTCGATGAATGAAATGATATACAAGGGAGTCCTGGGGCGGACGTAAATTAAAAAAAAAAAAAAAAAAAAAAAAAAAAAAAAAAAAAAAGTTCATAGAGCTTTAAGCTACTAGACATTCATCTTTCAATATAAGCGAAAACCTCCAACGTTAAGTCATATTGGACGATAAATGAAATGATGTTCATATGCGTATAGGGTCCATAAAGCTACGAGTTACCAGACATTCATCTTTCAAAATACGCGAAAACCTCCAACGTTAAGTCATATCGGACGATGAATGAAATGATGTTCAAATAAGTACAGGGTACATAGAGCTTAGAGTTACTAGACATTCATCTTTCAGGATACGCGAAAACCTCCAGCGTTAAGTCATATCGGACGATGAATGAAATGATGTTCAAATAAGTACAGGGTACATAAAGCTTAGAGTTACCAGACATTCATCTTTCAAAATACGCGAAAACCTCCAACGTTAAGTCATATCAGATGATGAATGAAATGATGTTCAAATAAGTACAGGGTACATAGAGCTTAGAGTTACCAGACATTCATCTTTCAGGATAAGGGAAAATCTCCAGCGTTAAGTCATATCAGACGATGAATGAAATGACGTTCAAATAAGTACAGGGTGCATAGAGCTTAGAGTTACCAGGCATTCATCTTTCAGGATAAAAGAAAACCTTCAACGTTAAGTCATATCAGACGATGAATGAAATGATGTTCAAGTGAACCCAGGGTCCATAAAGCTTAGAGTTACCACACATTCATCTTTCAGGATAAGGGAAATCCTCCAACGTTAAGTCATATCGGACAATGAATGAAGTGATGTTCAAATGAGTACAGGGTACATAGAGCTTAGAGTTACCGGACATTCATCTTTCAGAATAAGAAAAAACCTCCAACGTTAAGTCATATCAGACGATGAATGAAATGATGTTTAAATAAGTACAGGGTACATAGAGCTTAGAGTTATCAGACCTTCATCTTTCAGGATAAGGTAAAACCCCGGTAAAAAAAACTGATTACCTTGGCCGACATTCGAACTCGGTACCTCTTGAATGTGAAGCAGACACGCTACCACCAAGCTAGAAGCAGGAAATTTTTCTGGGTGGATTACATCTCTGCGTAACCTCCTACACGTAATACAGAAAATAACTTAAACAAATAATAAACATTTTACAATGTAACCATGGGAAAATTTTATTAGTTTTATACAATTTATCATAGGTACATATCTAACCAGAAACCTAATGTATGTCGTCACAAGTAGCGTAACAATTCAAGCAACTTAAAAATATAAATAATAATAATAATAATAATAATAATAATAATGATGATGATGATGATGATGATGATGATGATGATGATTATGATGATGATGATGATGATGATGATGATGATGATGATGATAATAATAATAATAATAATAATAATAATAATAATAATAATAATAATAATAATAATAATAATAATAATGCCAACCTCTGCAGCGTAGCTGGTAGCCTATCTGCCTCACGTTGAAGAGGTCCCGAGATCGAATCTCCGTCAGGTTGAGTTACCTGGAGAAGGCTTTTTTTTCAGGATTATTCATTTATTATGAAAGATGAATGGTGGTTAAGCTCTTAGGCTTATTTGAGTATCCTTTCATTCATCGTCCGATATGACCTTCGTAGTACGTTAGTGCCTTGCTTTCTATCTTAAAGCACATGTATCAATTTCTTCTGGGGACTTGAAAAGAAATGGCACAATTTGCTGTACCTACTCGACTGTGTATTGTTTGCTTTTCTCTTCCGAATAAATCGGACAGCTTTCTGTGGCAAAACAAACATTGAAGCCACATTCAGCGATGTTATCGATATTCGGCACATTATATTGCCGTTTTTGCTTTTGTTTTTATTCTTATTATTTAATATGTCACAGATAACTTCATCCCCAGTTACGTCTTAAGAGTTCAATCCCGAAATTTGGATCGAGGAAGTCAGATGATGTGTTATGTGACCTCTTGGTCTCCTTCATGCTTACTGGCGTGATGTATGGCATGCAACCCGCATGTAGGAGCAGTTCAAGGATACCCTCGCTTCGTTCTCATGACGTGCTCTCACGTAAACCCTTCCACACTTTCTCGAATTGGGAAGGACATGCGAGATTACTGAACCGATCAAACATTCTGCGGTACATTCACCTAAAAATGTGATGCTTCAATCTTATCGATAAGTTCACTCATTTTGAATCGTTCAAATGCAACAGTTCATTCACGAAGTATTGAAGCGTTCAAAATACAGGATGTCCATAAAGTCCTTGCAATGTTACAACTTCCTATTAACTGAAAACTATTGTGGTTTGTGGCAGATGAAAGACAAGCTTTCGAATTTTGTAGCATACACTGTGTGCCTTTTGTTGCCCTCGAAACATCTAAACGATACTCAATTTCTGTGCATACATGCTAGAGCATTTCGTCCGTGATGCAAGCAACAACATCAGTCATCCTTCTCAAAGTGTTCATGTACACGTGTTTTACATAACACCAAAGAAAAAATCTACGGGAGCTAGGAGATTGTGGTGGCCAGGGTATTGGACCACCGCGCCCAATCCATTTGTTAGGAAGTGTTATTCAGCAACTCTATGACGTTTAATCTCCAATGTGTGGGTACCACATCCTGCTGGAATATCACTGTGGGTTGCTGGTCATTAAGTTGCGGTACAATGTAAAGCAGCAACATCACGACGTATATGTTAGCTGTTATTGAGTTCTCACTTTGGTCTAGACTATCTTGCGACTAACTTGGTCCGGACCAAAGGCGGTCTAACTTTTTGGTATTCACAGACGATAAAAAGCCTCGGACCAAATAAAGTCAAGGACCAGCACGGAGTAAATGTTACACGACGTAGAAAGGTTCTTCTGCGCATGCGCGAGACCCATAGTGTGCTAAACAAACCACAGTGTACCTACAAGTTTATAGTGTGTGAGTGAGTGTGTGGTGTTTTAGGGCCCGTCGACATCAAGGTCATTTGGGCCTACAAGTTTATAAATCTCTGTGGTAGTTTCACAGCTGTTTCTTAATCATTCATACGGTTGCTGCTGCTGTTTGAGGTTCGGTAACAAAGTTTGGTGTACTGTGAATATAGATAATATGAAGAAGCGTGGTATCAATTGGTCAGAGGAAGACCAATGTTTTCTTAGTCCAAAAAAGAATGAACATTATAGAACATAAATCCGTGACGACGAATACAAATATGAGAAAGGAGGGGGCATGGAGGGAAATTTATAACTAGTTTGCTGATAATGCGGCTTACTGATGCAGGTCAGCAGTGTTGTCTTGATATCCTCCTCTTGCATAATACCGAAGTGCTGTTAGGATTTGAGTGTCAGGCCGCGGTTATCGTCCCTGACGTACAGGTTAGGACGAATCATTTCTGTCAGCTTACTGACGTTCGCTTTACTAAACCTGGTTTTTTGAAGTTTAGGTCGTCGTACTACACAATAATTTCTATTCTTGGTAGACAAGTTCTCCTCCGTCGTCTTATTTCACGAATTCTACGCACCACAGCTACATCCATCACTTCACTGTCGTCCATGTTGAAAAGTCAGTCCGCCTTTAATCTACCCCTCGGAGGCGGATCAAAATTTGAGCCGGACCAACGTGTTTGGTTCCCGGACTATCGCTAATCCCGGATTATGAATAAGAAAATCGATGTTAGTCCACTGAAAGTAGCAAGTTGGTCCGGACCAAGTTTGACTATGAATACGGCCCGAAGAGACCAATGACCCTGTCATGCATTACGCCACACCAGACAATCACTTTTGGGCTATTGTCCTCATGTTCCACGGCGACATGAGGATTTTGTGAGGAGTCATATTCTCACATTGTGTCGGTTGATCTTCACTTAGGTATATGGAAGGTAGATTCATCTAAGACGCATACATGCCGCAGGTACTCATCAACAGGAATCCTCTGCAAAATACTCAGTGTAAAAGCAGCTTGTGTTATCTGAACTTCAGAAGCATACAGATGAAGTCGCTTATTTAACACTTTATGCGCGTGGACTGTAAAATTCCGAGTTCACCGAGGAGTAGACTTGGAAGGTCTTTGAAATGCTTGCTGCACAATCTCGACGCTCACTTCTGTTACGGGTGGACGGGAGGTTGCACCTTCCGATCTCAAGCATAGATTTGCAATCAGAAGGCGTCCGTCCATATTCGCTGCTAAACCTCGCTGGGCAGTAGTAGGTGACCGCGTCTCACATTGCGCTTTCACCGCATGTTAGATTATACCATAAACAAACAGAACAAATTCAAAAAAAAAAAAAAAAAAAAAAAAAAAAAAGGAACTTTGAGAGCTTGTGTGTCATTTGTCACAAACCACACAGTCTAGCTGTAATAGTTTTCATCCTATTGAAAGTTATAATGTTGGAAAGACGTTATGGACACCCTATACTTAATTCGCAACTATGTTCGTTCACTGTATATCACAGGGCTACGAATGACAATCGTAGTTAACTCTTCCACTTTTTAACACTATACTCACAGTTTTACAAATAAAAAGGGGTTTAAAAAGCACCGCACACACCTTTGTGTCACCTTAACATGCCAACACCAATCTTCCTCCAATTGTTTTACTGCTTTGATTGATTCACGACTTCCTTTGGAAACAGTGACTTTCTCCAAACAATACTTTTATTGACTATAAATTGACTATAAAAGGTTGATTTGAAAACAACGTTTCGGAGGTGTTAACCTCTTCGTATTCTCGATAAACTGGTGGAAATGGTAGCCTCAGTCTCTACATTTATACTGCCAAGGAATGACGTATCATAACATTGTTTTGCATCATTTGTTTGGCCATGGAGTAACAAGTTTCCGTGAGAATTACTTCACAAAGCCTCTTCCTCTCCATATGTGGAATTTGAAAATAGGCGCCAGGCAGCAAAATTCTACGATAGTTTGCCTCAGTATCACAGTACTCTGGTTACATATCTTGGAGGCTCGCCACTTCGAGCGATATGGGCTTCAGCGCATGGTTTCCTGGTGTATAGTGACCGCGCTTAAAGGATCCCCAGGCGGTTAGCTTTGTACGGGAAAGCTGTTCTCACCCCTAACGACAATGCCATAAGCATCTTAGGATACATGGCACGACAAGTATAGGATATGGCATAACATTATGGGGTAACTCGCCACATTGTAAATCATTATTCATATTGCAAAAACGGATTCTAAGAATTCTTGGAGGAGTTAAATCAACATCTACGTGTGGACCATTATTTAAAAAATTTAAAATCTTACCTCACCCATGTGTTTTCATTTTTGAAATTTTAAAATTTACAAAGACAAATTTAATGAAAGGAAATGGCCACTGTACCTTTAATGACACAGTACATAATCATAATACTAGACAGAGAATGGATATTCATGTGAATAGAAGTAACACAAGAGCTCAACAAAACAGTGTAATAAACCTAGGAATCACTTTTTCTTAATAAACTGCCTATAGCCAATAAAACCACTTGCAATTTTTCAGCATTTAAGAAGTCAGTTTTGGCATACTTGCTAGACCACAGTTTTTATTCTGTTAAGGAATTTATGGAAAGTGTATAATATTGTTATATTTCTGAATTAATTGTGTATATTATAAAATTCTTCAGATATCTTTATAAAACATTATTTTGTACAAACACTGACTTGTCCTTATTGAATGTGACTTGTTAATTTACAAGTATAGTTAATTGCATTGTAAATTCACAAATTAACGTGTCTTATATCATAGTACTCATGTACAATGTATGACTTACAAGATAAATAAATTATCTATATATCTACACTTACTGGGTTGGAGGGGTGAAGAGTGTTAGGCAGGTGTTTACAGCAGAGAATATCCAGGATTGTAGTTGTTTAAAATTACGTTTAGAAGAAGAAAAAACCAAGCTGAATTCACTGTACGAAATAGCCATTGATGTTTTCAAATACATTTTAAATGATTAATGCATACCATAATAATATATAACGTTACAACGCTTTACAACGCTTTATAAGAGATATATTACCTATGTTTTTTTTCTTTTCTTGTTCCATTTATACCCCACCTTTAACTGCTATGGTCATATCGGCGGCCGTTCTCCTTTGGAACATACTGAAGGTGTTAACTCCTTATCTTTGGTTTTTAATCATTGGATCACGCACACATTTACACTTTCATTGATACTTCCAGGCTCTGGGGAAGATGGGGAATTATCTTGGTCGGAGAAAAATCCCCAACCCCAGCGCCGGGAATCGAACCCAGGACCCCTAGCACGGCAGGCAGGTGCTCTAGCGACAGAGCTACGCGGCCAGCCATTACCTATGTTGTTATGGTATAGTACTTATATTACCTAAAAGAATTAAATGCGTATTATTAGCATAATATCCAAGGATAGCTTAGTAAAACATGTCGATACATTGTCGTAGGACCGTCATTACAATTTTAAAAGGGTTAAATTGCATCTATGTACATGAATTTGCGACGGATTTTTACTTGCAAATTAAAGAAGCACTTTGGATATTCTGGTAGTTAATAATACTTTATAAGCAAAGATTAAGGTATCCAAGAATTCACCAATATATGATAAAAATTGTCTGTGCTCAAATATTTATAGTCATATAGAGCGTTCAGAAATTATTTTTGTATAATCTTCGAAAGGTATATTATGCTACATAAAAAGCTTCCAGTTTTGAAAAACCATAAACGTTATTTAATAAAGTATTGTAATGCCCGATTTCACCAACAAATTTTAAGACTTAACACGAGTTTAGCAATAGTTAAAACAAAAATTGCATTTCACCAACAGGTGTTAGCGTAACACATGTGTTAAATCTCATGTTAAACTAACAAGCCGAATTTCTAATGTTAAGCCCTTAACAATTCTAAATAGTCAAGATGGCGAGCATGAACTCAGCTGTTGATGTCGATTTGCTATATTTAAGATCGTCTAAATGGCATTCATAATAGAGTACGGCCTAGGAGGAGAAATGATTTTGAGGAACTATCCGAAGAAAATTGTTTTACGGAGGTGTAGACTGTCGAAACATGTTGCTGTGAAGGTTACTGCGGAAGTACAAGAGAGGTTAGAACATGCATCGATCTCGCCTTTGCTTCAAGTATAAATAACTTTGCAATTTTATAATTCACTGAATTATGTGGATAATACATTGTCCACCTCCCGTCTTAAAACGTTCAAGTCACTTGCCCTTCGCACCTCGTTTTTAAATTTACTTAATACTGACAAGTTGGTGCTTGTAGTAGTGACACATGCATTTGAATTAAATTCGTTTCCTATATTTTCCCCGCGAGATCTTTCTCTTTTACATTCACCACATCCGTCCTCTTATTTTTCACGATATCCTTACACTTCGTCACCATTTCAATTAACAATTCTTTCTCCGTCGATGAGAAATTTGTTATTTATGATTTTGTTCATCCGCCATTTGTACAGATGAAAATAAAAACAAACGCATCGGAGTACGTTCAGAAATCATCCATAGCCTTCTATAGCTGTGATATTTACAAGTTACTTGGCGTTAACAAAGGTTTGTTAACATTTTAAGAAAACAGATTGGTGAAATGCAAGAAATTTAACATTAGTTTTAGCGCTGTGACAATTGTTACGTTACATTTGTTAACGCCGATTTTAACATCTGTTGGTGAAATCGGGCATAAGTGAAATAACTTTGAAGATTTTGCCAAGTGGAATATCTTTCTACTTTGTAACGCTTTTGTTTGTCGAAAATAAAAGAAGGTGTAGGTATGTGTTCCGTAAAAATTTGCGTGTGTATTTTTACATTTAGTTAACCTGGTCCATTATCACTGGTTTTCTTTTCCTTTTAAATCTTTCTTGGACTTAAACAAATATTGTGTGTTCGTAGAATTAAAAGTCCGAGTTGCAGATATTCTAAATGTTCTTTATTTCCGTAGAAATACACTGTTCAATTCTCACGTAACAACATTACGTCACATACACACCATAATCCACCAAGGTCGATGTCAACATCAGCTCAACTGTTTACTGCTTCTCTCTGTTTACGACTCACTCTTGGCGAGTCGTCGCCTCCTTAAATACCTCATTGATAATTCTAGATATTTCCGGAATAAACAAGAATTCCAATGTTCTATACAACAATCAAGATATAACTAGAATGTTCCAATTACCTCACTTATCTGTGTCGGTAAGTCTTGTATCAGTGATACACTATCCGACTGTTATCTTTATCTGCAGGCTCTTTGTGTACACAAACCGCGCTTATCTCTCGGCACCGAAACTTCCGTGCTTTTCGCCGCGATAATATTTCAAAATTAGGAAAATCGGTTCAGCCGTTCTCGAGTTTATGTGAGACTAACAAACGTCAATTTGTGTGTGTGTGTGTGTGTGTGTGTGTGTGTGTGTGTGTGTGTGTGTGTGTGTGTGTGTGTGTGTGTGTGTGTGTGTGTGTGTGTGTGCGCGCGCAGTAAAAGCTAATTCGTTGTTATAGTGCTACCTTATGTATGAGCATGTGCCTTGTTACAGTAAATGACAATATACATTTTGAAGGTTTCAAAAGATAACGCTCTGTTCTCTTCCAGACTTGCTCTGTATTCGGACAAGCATTTGTCTACATAGCATGATGTGACTGGGGCAAATATAAACCAAAAGTAGTTGCTACTGTTTTCTTTCGTGGATTACAATTTTATCTAGAACGTAGCAGTTCATTCCGAATTTTACATAGAATGGAATATCCTATATTTTTTTTGGAGAACGTGTTTTAGTTTCTGCTACACCTGTAGAAGTATTCCGTCTCTGTTTGGTGTAGCCAATGTGCGCGATCTTGCACCAACAGCACGAGTTGCTCACTAGCTCACTTGATGTTATGCCTCATGCACTTCTAGAATTTTTGGCTAAATTTCCCGTCCCTAATAATGAAACACCAGCAGTCTCTGGTTCTCATATCAAGGATTTAAACCCTGTCATAGAACTTCCGGGTGTTTAAAACTCTCCTCGTAGGGGAGGGGATCCGTTCCCTTCAGCTGCCGTGGTGCGGGCGCTGTGGGCCCCTAGCACTCGTGGTACCTCTGACGTTACTAGAGGAACCTCAGGCCGAACATTCGAGCCCCTCCCTGATTGGGAGTTCGGATTGGGTTGGACTCGAGGGGACAGTGGTCTCCGTTACGTCTCCGGACGGGATTGAGGGAAGCCATTAATATTCCCGCGTACTAGCTAGCATAGCTAGTAGAAAGTGCGGCCCCACCGAGGTCATATCGGTAGCCTTACCATTTTGGAGTTGGCGCGCGTAAGTGGCGTATCCACTTCCATCCCGTCTTGAGTCCACAGGACCAGATGGGGGGGGGGGCTTGTTAGTCTCTAGGTCTTGCCCTATGGAAAGCCCCACGGAGGCGCCGGGCGCCCTTTCGGGACAGCTCGGTAACTCCCTGGTCGAAGGAGGCCCGGGTCCTTGGTCCTACGGGTGCAGGTCTAATGGAAGTAGAACCTCTGACATAACTGTTTAAAACTCTTAATATGGCTTCCTTCGGTAAAAAAACTAAAGCTGGTGGTCCCGTATCACGTAAAAGAATCTCAAGCCTAAAAAAGAGAACTTTGAGTAGTTTTCACTTCCAATATAGAATGGAACGCTAAGAACCTCAGCAGTTGAAGGGTGCCCATGGGGCAAAAAATTCAATGACATTTTAATGAAATGTCTGCACGGACTTGGAGCAAGTCTGCGAGTTGGGTTCGGTTTCGGGCCTAGTTTGAAAAATATCTGTATCACATGTTTTAGTCGGTGATGCCGAAATATCACAAGCACACATCTATAGCAGTAGTAATATTGAGAGGTTGCCTACATCCCTTCAAGAACAGTCCGACAGACAATTTTATACTCTTATATTTTCATCCAACACTCCGACCGATGTAGTCGGTCGTCGGTACTACCACCGCCCCCGAGCCCCCACAGATCACAATTCGAATACTGGAAACGAAAATCAGATCTTAATTTCACCTCATTTCACCCGTCATGCTGGTTGGCTGTTTCTAAGTGTCGGTGTTGCATGGCAGGTTGAAAGGATGCTCTGTAAATGCTGGCCCTCGGATCCGGGATGATCTCCAAGTTCACGGTGCCCCAGTGGGGTGTAACCAGTCCTCTGCTGTCATATTTCCTGGTCCAATCACGTGTCTCCTCTCACGTCATCCTTCTCTCCCGATAGCGCCCCTTCAGAGACATAGGTACAGGTGCTAAATCCCTCCCTCATGCTTCATTAGTTCATAGCACTGTACAACTACTGGGTAACTTGGGAGGTGTGGGCGATCTCTGCTTTCTTTCCCCAAGCCTGTAGTCGCGTGGGCCCATCCTTGTTACATGACCTACCCACTTACACTTGAGTTGCCGCATTCTTGTCATTCTTCCGATTTCGGTACTTCGTGTTCTGTTTTACACAAATCCCCGCTTCGGTCTATTACAAATTCTGACTACCTCCAGAACTTCCTGGGCAGACTACAGCAATGGAGGCGGCGCGTGGTCAGTAAGACAACATGACACTTACTGCAATCGAATCCCAACACCTTAGCTGCTCCATTGGACCCAACGACCTAAGTAATCCCTTACTAGGCCTCCTTCAAGGTTAAAAAGTCTTGAGCGAGAAACGGAAATCACATCCTAAGTAGCTACGCTTCGTGAATAATAATAATAATAATAATAATAATAATAATAATAATAATAATAATAATAATAATAATAATAATAATAATAATAATAATAATAATAATAATAATAATAATAATAATAATAATAATAATAATAATAATAATAATAATAATAATAATAATAATAATAATAATAATAATAATAATAATAATAATAATAATAATAATAATAATAATAATAATAATAATAATAATAATAATAATAATAATAATAATAATAATAATAATAATAATAATAATAATAATAATAATAATAATAATAATAATAATAATAATAATAATAATAATAATAATAATAATAATAATATGTGAAAAATGTTCACATATACATGTCAAAGGAGAGAAAATTGTACTGAATCTCCATTAATGAAATAAAATGACATATATAAATACCTTGGGATTGAAAAAAGTAGTGTAATAGACCATACAGCTATGAAAAATAAGTTTAGATTAAAATACTAGTAACGATTAACAAAATTACTTAACACAAAACTGAATGAAAAAAAAAACATGATTCAGGCCATTATTACATGGGCAATTCCTATTTTAACCCATCCATTTGGAATCCTGAAATATTCAGATGCAGAACTACATGAATTAGATGCATTAACAAGAAAACTCCTATATAAATTTCTCTATCGCCATGTACATGTTGCAATAGAACGTCTCTACCGCCCACGATCAAAAGAGAAAAGGGGCTTGATAAATATATTTGATTTGTGCGAAAAATAGGTGGAAAATATTTTTTCCAAAACCAGAAAAAAATCAATGAATATGTTGTTCAATTCGACAGAAATTTACTCCACTAGATCTGCAAAGAGATGATGCTAATTTGCCTACAGAGTCTTCACTGGACAGCGAACAGTGGAAGTTTGAAGTACTTCATGGAAAATACCTAACAGCTTTAGAAGAACAAAATATTAACAAGCATCAATCCCTGGAATGGTTGAAAAAGAGCTCACTCTATTCAGAAACGGAAGGATTTGTTACGGCTATCCAAGACAAAGTAATCAGGACTAGAAATTACGAAAAACATATAATGAAATTAAATACAGTTGACAGACGTCGGAAATGCAATTTACCAGGAGAAACCATAGAGCATATAACATCTGTAGATAACTCATATCTAACTAGACATAACCAGGTAGCTAAAATTCTCCACATACAAATACCTCTCCAATACAAACTCATTCAAAATCCACCACCACATTACAAATATACTCCAGAACCAATTCTCCTAGTTATATTGGGATAGAGTGATAACAACAGATAAAACAGTTGACTTTAACCGACCAGATCAACTACTGATTGATAAAAAGAGCTCCAAGGCAATTTTAATTGAAGTTAGCAGCCCATCCACTCATAAATTACGGAAAACACAAATGCATAAAGTTAGTACATATTAGAACCTGGCATTAGAGATCAAAAATATCTGGAAACTACAAACTGTAAAAATTATACCAATAGTTATATCGGTGGAAGTTGTGGTCTCAACATTTTTAGCAGAGAACATTGAAGACATCGGAATTCCAGTGAACATAATCAGCAATATACAACGAGCTCTCCAAATATGCCACATTGTGAGAAAGTTTTTGAGCTGCTGAGTAAGATGAAATTCTTCTCAGCAGCATCAATATCAACAAAAGTTGTGAAATAATTATTAATAATAATAATCTTACAATGGATTCACTCTCATTGTGGCATTGTTGGCAGTGAGATGGCTGACAGCCTTGCAAAAAAAAAGGAACTCCATTCCCTCCTTACAGCAGCACTATTCCGTTCGCTCGAGCAATATGAATGTTGAAGTCCAAATACAGATCTTACCAAACTGGCCGAGAAAGGAAGTAGTTAAATCGCGTACGGCTAAAGGCCAGACATGTGTACCACATTTAAATACTATAAAGCCCAAATTGTATGCTCTGTAACCATGGTATTAGGATCCTAACCACCTCAACAGATGCTCCTCTTTGACAACCGTCACACTCACTGACAGATACTGGGAGGCGATAGATCAACTGTCTACAATTGTCCGTAGCCTATTCTTGTACACTCTATTTTTAGACACCCTCACAAGAAAAAATCTGGTGAGGTTAGGTCAGGGGATTTGGGAAGGACACAGACCTTTTGCGATTATTTGATTATCAATGAAACTTTACAAGTTCCATGGTGTCATTATATGTATGACACTTTGCTCCATCTTACTGGAAATAATCTTCTCTCAATTCGATATCATCCAGCTGCTCCACAAATGTCTTGAAGATACCCATATAAACTTTAGTGTCTACAGTCGTATCAAAGAAAATGGGACCAACAATCGATAGTTGCTGGTGGAGGACACTTCCAACATTTTCTCTGAGATGTAAATAGTGTAATATAATCTCCCAATTGTGTATTATATTCTACCAAAGTTGCACGTGTGTCCTATTATTGGTTCCAAAGTTATGGCCTATTGAAATGGTTCAGATTTATATGGATCGCACTGTGGTTTTTATGTACTTAATATTTTTCATAGTAATTTATTGTCACCCGAACGTCGGAACTCCCGATAGAACCGGCCGGCAGCAGGGCCAGACGGGAAGCATTAAAGCCACACCTACCCATTTGTCTCGTGTCACTAACTGAGGGATGATTAGGAGAGCGGCACGAGCCCTGTACCGTCTCTCTCCCCCTCGCACCAGACGTCTGGAAACCCCGGGATAATTGTGCGCGCCGCGAACCTTCCAGAAACGGCGATCTTCCCTATATAAGGCCTGCAGTTGGCGAGTCAGTTCAGTTCTTGGCGAGCAGCCGTGAGGAGCGCCGAGTGAGCAAACGGACCGGAAGACTGTATGTGCATCGGAGGGGTTGTGCGTGATTGCGAGTGCAGAGTGGACCTGTGACAGACGAACTGGTGAATTGTAATTCTGTGTAATCGGCAAGTGTTCCAACTGTAATTCGGTGGAAATAAAGAATATTTTGAGTTTGTACAATTGGACTTTTAATTTCACGAACCCACAAAGTTACATTATTTTGCGCTTGTGAATAATTCAACCAAAGTGATTAAAAGCATAAAAAATAATAATTTATTAAATTGATGTCTTCAGTAACTGACACTGCCTTCCTGTACTAATTTGTAAGGTTTTACTACATTTTTAATGTCATGAATCAATCACTAATTTCTGGTTTTCTCCGAATATCTTTTTGTAAACTTATGCTGAAAGTAATGTATGTACTATGAAGTTTTCAAATTTTTATTAAATATAAATATTAACATAGTTGCTTCGTTCTCATTTTAAAGAGATTTTGCTATTTTTTGTACATAGTTGTTAGTTTTTTTAACAGTTTTCTTCCAGGGAGTTTTTCAACATTCTGTGTACAAAGAAATTGCATTATACAGAACCTTATGGTGTCCTTTCCTGTTTCCCTGTACCTAAAGAATCAGTATTTTAGTATTACCTTTGTTGAAATTATTACATTAAGAAGCTTTGGAATTCCAACTTGAGGGAAAGGGAATATGTTTTGTATAACCTCATCTTGAGTGATCTCACTCTCTCGTTTATTAAAGTTGTATTTGTTCTTTAAAGAACAAATTATTAATTTGCAACAGAACTATTAAAGCTACACTGCTTTGTGGAAGACATAATTATGCATATTTAACAGGACAAAGTTCAAGTTGACACAGTGGATTCTTAAGAAATTTTTCACAAATTAGTCAACTTTTTTCGAAGTCACATCTCGCACACTGATGAATAGTTTACAGTACATTTCCTCAGCGTACTTGACCCGTATTATCCTAATGTGCGATAGTTGATATGACTTCGAAAGAGGTTAGATTTTATCAGTCACTGAACAGGGGAAGGGTGGGGGAAAACAGATGCACCATAGCTCGGTCGCAATAGAAGCTCACTACATTACCGACGGAATCTTAGTTTCAATAGGTGCCGAGGAAAAGGTTCAGGAAGCGCCCTATGCGGCTTCAATCCCCACCACGGAGTTGAGAATCTGGTATTAATCAGTCCTCTGGCCTGAGAATTTGTAGTTTTATATTTACCTCTTTTATTTATTGATTTTTTTTTATCTCTTAACAAAACTGTCAATTCCGTATGATATCAACACCGTCGGAGTGTCGTAATTTCGTATCGCAGGAATTCTTTTGCATGTTAGTAAATTTACTGACAAGGCTGTCGTTTTAAGCAATCATAAAAATCATCGGCGTGGGCTGGAATGGAACCCAGACCTCGGGATCAAAAGGCGAACATCTAACCAGACACTGTTTCCTTCAGGAATAAAGGGAAAGCTTTAACAAAGAAGACAATAACAGGTGCATTTAACACGGCCCGTATCACAACATGAGTTTACTTCCGGGCCATTTTTATGTGAACTTTTTTTCTACCACTCCATGAAACATCAGCTGCCTTTAAAAACCCTTTGGAACTTAGAATTATATTCATGTGCATGTTTTCTGCTCGATGTTTTCAGCCCGCCTCTGTTGCTCTGCCTCACGTTCAGGAGGTCCTGAGTTCGAATCTCTGTCAGAGTGCGTTATCTGTTTTCTCTTATCCTGAAAGATGAATGTCTGGTAACTCAATATCTATGTGCCCTGTACTCATTTCAACATAATTTCATGCATTGTCCGATATGACTTAACGTTGGTGGCTTTCTCTTATCCTGAAAGATGAATGTCTGGTAACTCTAAGCTCTATGTAACCTGTACTCATTTGAACATCACTTCATTTATCGCCCGATATGACCTAACGTTAGAGGTTTTCTCTTATCCTGAAAGATGAATGTCTAGTAACTCTAAGCTCTATGTACTCTGTACTCATTTGAACATCACTTCATTTATCGCCCGATATGACCTAACGTTAGACGTTTTCTCTTATCCTGAAAGATGAATGTCTAGTAATTCTAAGCTCTATGTAACCTGTACCCATTTGAGCATCACTTCGTTTATCGTCCGATATGACCTAGGGTTGGAGGTTTTCTCTTATCCTGAAAGATGAATGTCAGGTAAGTCTAAGCTCTATGTAAATTGTACTCATTTGAACATCACTTCATTGATCGTCCGATATGACTTAACGTTAGAGGTTTTCTGTTATCCTGAAAGATGAATGTCTGGTAACTCTAAGCTCTATGTATCCTATACTCATTTGAAAACATTTCATTCATCGTCTGATATGACTTAACGTTGGAGGTAGTCTCTTATCCTGAAAGATGAATGTCTGGTAACTCTAAGCTCTATGTATCCTATACTCATTTGAAAACATTTCATTCATCGTCTGATATGACTTAACGTTGGAGATTTTCTGTTATTCTGAAATATGAATGTCTGGTAACTCTAAGCTCTATGTACCCTTACTCATTTGAACCTCATTTCATTCATCGTTCAATATGACTTAATTTTGTAAAGAGTTTTCTCAAGTATCGTTCGATGTCGATACCATGCAAGTATTGCGAGTACCGAGGTGTCGCAAGTATCGAAGGCCCATCCCTTGTTATTAGCAGATTCGACTCTCTTTTGTTTTGCTGGACCTTGGCCATCCATATAATACATATTGCCTGTAATAAAATATACGCATCATTTTATATGCATTTATTTCTCCATGGCATTTTTAACTGCAAGCCAAGATTTCAGTTGTTCTAATTCTAATACAAGGAATTTGTAAATCCTTTTTAGTCTTTTAGCAATTTATAAACTGCAATCAGGACGTAGTTTATAGTGCAGAATAAGGCTTTCTAATGGTAAAACTGTTACGGTTTGAGGGTTTTTTACAATTTCTTTACAGCCACAAACGTATGTTAGTACATATTTCCTTTATTTACAATATTAGCTTGGATAACGTTTGCCACAGAGTCAGATACTCTGAAACAAATATGATCTAATTAAACTAAAAGTCGCAATGCGATTCCTTGAGCAGTCTTGTAGGATGAATGTGTGCATGCCAACTTGGAGGCTCTGCTTGGGAAAACTTGACCTTCGCTAATAAACATTTTTTCCCCGTCTTCACTCCGAAGATGGCCGAGTTCCAGTATTCAGTAAACTTGGTGTTAACAGAACTTTCTTTTGTTCTTTGCATTTTTAAAGCAAGGCCATCAGTATGCTGATAGCCTTGTTATCGTGCCCTTGGTCGATGTAAGCATACCCTTACCAACTTTTATTTGTGGTCGATGTTTTCTCAGCAGGTAAGACTTGGTAAATGGGCAGCCCAGGGATGGCAAAGTATCCTGACTTTGTTATTATTATTTATAAAACTGCTCTGCTATGGGTAACACTGTCACAGACAAATTCTATATCAACATGCTGCTTCTGTATTGTTTTTTATGTTTATAACATGTTATATTACGTAACGCACTAGTGTAGCAGTCATAATCTTCATTGTAACTATGTATTATTGTAAATATAATATTGTTAACGTTTATAGACGGCGAAGTTTTATTTCTAAATGATCCTAACCACTTATAGTGAACACTGCAATGATTTGTGACGAGCTACATTTGCATCGGACACACGGAAATTATTAATTTTAGACTGAACCTAATTCTTAAGATAGTTGACAGAAAAGATGGACCTTTTAGTAGTTCACGATTGTGTTTAACGTAGAAAATTCTTTCGTTCAGTGCTCAAAAACTTTTATCACGCCGGTAATACCACCTTTGGTTTGTTGTGACGATCACCTCCTTCAAGAAGGCTGTTAATCAACATTTCAGTCTTCTCAAAAGATGAATAAGTTTGCAAAAAGTTGTGATCTATTAACTAATTAAATATTTGTTACGTTATTTTAATCGTTGTATTATTTCCACTGCCTCCCTTATGTAGAACGTTGTTGTTTTCCAAAAATCATGTTGTCAACACTGATGCTACGCAAGACAAATGAATATCATAACCACGCGAATGGTAAAACAATATCATATATTTATATATAATCTATAATACATCTAAGACTGTCTAAAAGTAATGTATGATGTAAGGGTTAAAATGACTATTTTGTTCTTAGGTCTCTGCGGAGTAACACCTACTCACAAAATAAAATCATACTTTAAATTCTTGTCATCATAAATATTACGGGAGAGGTTATATCGCACGTCGAGTATGAAGTGAATATGGAAGCTGTGCATGAACAGTGGAGCTACAAGGCCTTCATACGAAGGGATTAAACAGAAGAAAAAAAGAAAAAGCCAAGCAAAACTGGGGTTTAGCGGAAATAGCAACAAAGTTACTTATCCATTGATTGTGAGACATGTGACCGTCAGGGGACACAAACATGCATTGTTTTAACTAATTTTGGTTTTTAAACATAATTAGTATATTTTGCTGTACATAAATAACTTGTGTATTGAAAAACATACTTGGCTCTCTCGCAAGAAAGTTGTCAGTACATCTCCTTCCGGAGCCGGCTAGCTTCCAGCACCTGTTGTTCAGCCGTGTTACTGCGCATGCTCCGGTGCGAACAGCTCCGTGCGTGAACATATATTGGCCCTGACACAATGTACCTTTCCTCTGAATGTGTCAATGTTTACGACAGATTTGCAGTGACATTTACAGTTGTATATCAATACTACGTGCTCTCCTAATATGGGCAGTAGAATTTTCGAATCAAAAAAGAAGTATTTAAAGCGTATCTAGGCCCGGCCTCAAAGATTCGTCTCTTTCCTTTAGAGTGTGATCAGTAATCAACCTTGTTAAGAGGGCGTTCTAAACAGATTTATTAAAACCTTGTGTACCGTCATAAGCAATAAAAGATCTAACTAGGGCGTTTTTATGCGATGGTAATTCAGCGTAGAATTTTGATGCACGAGGCCTAATTTTGTTCTTCACGTATGGGAGACCCGAGGCTTCGTGAAGCGACCTGGTAGGAAAATAACGACCCACAGAATGGATAGACCGAAGTCCTCTATTCTGTGCACGTTGAAGCCATGCCCCAGATCCTGCAGGCATATAGCATCAATAGGATTATAATCTGTCTCAGCCTAGTTTAATCCTGTCGTAAACATCTGGGTGGGAAGAGAGACAGACAGAGATATTGGGACAGAAAACGGTTAAGCTGTTGATTGGTTCAGCGAAGTTAATGGGTATTTTCTTTTATTTGCATGCGTACGATGAATCTCTCCTTTAAGTATAGCACTATAAGTAGTTTTCTGATCACTTCTCTGTGCGAGCTAATTTCGGAAAGAGAAAAGCACGCAAATGTTTCGATTATTATAAACGTAATAGCCCCATATTTTATCTTTCTGCTTCACGTACCACATAGACGTGTTCTGTATACTATATACAGATTAGATAGAAGACAGGTGAAATTATACACACTATTAACTTATTATGTTAAATTAAACTGCGTTTTATTTAACAATTGCTAAAGGACACTGCTATTATATGTTTGCATTCATATACCAAGCAGCTCTCTCACAACGTTTGTATCGAGTTGAATGCTGATTAAGATGTTATTGTTTATAGTGTGGAGTTGCTTCTGATATTTAACACTATTTCCTGTACATCTCGTGTACCTATCAAGCCCAAGAACACTTATGTATAAACAATTTAAAATCAGTAAGCTTTTCATTATGGAATAGAAAATCAATAAGCCTTTCATCATGTAGCAGGCCGGTGCTTCAGTCGAAATAAAACACAGTCGAGGCAAACGTTTAAAAGGTGGCGAGAGGCGAATGATCGCACATTGTTTTGTGGTGCTTAAAGAAAGAAAGCCGGAATCGTCTATAAAAAATATTGAGAAAGGTGCTAATCTCGTTGGTGTTTCCGCAAGTAGTGTACCTAGTGTTGGAATGGAACAACGAGAATCCGAAACTCTAACAACACCGGGAAAATCGCGTAATTGCAAACAACGCGTGGAGAAATACCACGATTTTACGAAAAGTTCTATACGCAGTAAAGTTAATGTTTAATTTTTTTCAGAAATGAACCACTCATAGATTTAATAAGTTAATGTGTAACCCAACTTTATTTATTGTCTAAAAGTTAGCGCTGGTATATATACTGCTAGTGTTGCAAAATTTATGTGCGTGCATGTAGCGTCTAGCACGTGGCGAGTTGAGTCAGCTCCGCCTTGTTTACAGTAGGATTAAACTAGCGTTAGTGAGAGTATACCAGCGCTCGCAAGAGGTTCAACATTCGAGCCGACTGGCACTGAACCCGATACCAGCATTGCATACATGGAAGCAACTGCCCCCTGCACCTCTGCCGAGAGGTCCCTGATGTGGTGGCGGAAAGTTAAACTTCTATTCAATTTAACTCCTAGGTATTGAACGGTGTTAGTCCACTGAATCCTTCGGCCTCGGATGCTGAAGTTGGAGCAGTCTGCGGGGTTGCATGTCGAAGTGGACGCAGTAGGCTCTTTTATATGGTTTCCATGACACAGCGAGAAACAAGTGAATGTCGAAAGGCTTGGAAAGAATGACGCAATTCGAATACTTAATAACACATATCTAAAATGGCTTAAAACAGCAAAGAAGTTCTTCATAACTAATTGAATGTGAAACATATCAACAATTTGCGTATGGTACGGTTTCCTCTTCACAAGCTGTTCCCAGAATATATTGCCACGTAAATATATCTATGTAATTTGTGGTTTTCAATCAAAGTCTTTAAGGATACTTTTCAGAAATCAAAAACTTTCAAAAATGTTCTATGTAAACAGTGGTTTGAGGGATTCTTTTTTCTCTTCATGTAGCACATTTGGTAATTATTCAACCCAAATGTTATGTTTCATATTTATCTAACCCTTTTCCGATTTTTTTTATTTTATTCGGGCAGTCTCAAAACATATTTGTCATTATATAAATGTTCCAAAAACATCACAGCTTTTCGAATGTGTTAAATAGGGCCGAAGTACTTGCCCTCTGTTGGAACTTGAGATCACTAAAGCATAGCAAGGTGCTGCATTATAGCTGGACTACCCGACGTAATTTGCACTTGTTTTAAAGCGTTAAGTGTCAGAAAAGCTACAATTTGTACATAACCGTTCAAAATATATTAGAGCTTTTGAAGTTGTGTAGTATCGTATAATTTTCGTTCAGCTCAAGTGCACAAATTTATAACCCGGTTAATAAAAAAGTAAAAGTTTAATCTATGAGGAGTTAAAAACAAATTATGGGTAGCTTTTAAAAGGTTCGAGTATCAGTAAGTCACAGTAACTATCAAGTGGCTCTTGGAAAATGTTTGCCAACTTGTGCTGTATAATTCACAATATTTTATCAATGGTATAAACAGCGCAGAGTCCAAATATTGTGAGGGTAGTATTTTGGAGTTGTAAGGTAGCTTATAATTGTGCCTGGCTCCAATAATATAAGTGTACAAAGTTTCATCTACCCAAAATGGTAACATTAATGTTGATTTGTATGTTAGAGATTGAATGCTTCATAAAACTTCTATGAAATTTTAGGAAAATATGGCGAATATCAACGACATACAACCTGCAATAAAATAATTCAATTTTAAAATTGGTTTAGCTTCCTCATTTACTATCCTTTGGGAATGTGTGTAGTGTTTAACGCCCGCTTTTACTACATATGGCACCGCAGGCGATGACACTGATGATACATGAGATGAAGATGGAGCACCGGTGGAATGAGATGGCGGGGGAAACCGGATATCCCGGAGAAAACCTGCCCCAGCGCCGTGTTGTCCACCACAAATCTCACTTTGCGGTCGCCTGGGATCGAACCCGGGCCGCCTTGGTGAGAGCCAAGCGGTCTAACCACTGAGCCACGGCGCGGCCAACGGTATTAAGTGAATGAAGTAAATCAGTGAGTGAGTGAGTGAAGTGAATGAGTGAAGCGACTGAATTAAGTGGAGTGAGTGAAGTAAGTGGAGTGAAGTGAAGTGGAATGAATGAGTGCAGTTTAAGCGCCCGTCGACCGCTACATCATTTCAAATTTAGCAACGGGAATGAAATTTAGTATCATCAGTACGTCCAATTAAAATGTTAGGAAACATTATGTAGCCTCCGACATCTGGAAAAATGTGTTTTTCAGTGGTGCAAAAATCATGAACGTCGATTCAAAATCTATCTGCAATACTGATCTATATTAATTTCATTATTAACGCTACATAATGTTTTAAAGCTACTTGAGGTTCAGTTGATAGAAGGAAGTGCGTAGACTGAGCACAAAGCTACTCTGGCTGGCCTTGATTGGCCGCAACCTTGGCTTCGACAACAGAGAAAGAAGGAAGCTCGCTGCTGCTTGTTCCATCGTAGCCATCTTTATAGCAAACACTCAATTTCATCTCTTACTTCCGCTACTACGGATTAAGTATTACTATCTATCGGGATTACACAGGCAGCTCCAAATTTCGATATCCAACTTTTGAGTGCGATACACCACTTCCTAGTACTTACCAAGTACCGAGAGTATAAAAGTAAAATACAATGAAAAGCTACAGTAACCTAAAATAAATAGTTTTTTATGGTAGTAGTGAATTAAGTATTTTATCGATGAATAGAAGGTTTGTTGATTTCCGCGAGTGTGTAAATATTGTACTATACAATGTTTTATCAAACACTTACACTAATCATTAAAAAGACTTGCTGCTTTTTAAATTCAACTATAATAAAATAGTAAACTTCTTAGTAATTTTATTTTCTGGAATACAAAATATTTATGAACTACACCGAAATATTTTCAGAGCAAGTGTAGATATCTTAAACAAGTAATTTGAGATAGGAGATTTATGACCTGTTTGGTTCAAACGTGAAAGTTACGGTTCTAAGTGTCTGAAGTGCCACTACGCCACTGCTAATAACACAAGTGAGTATAGTCGCCCTGTTCGAACGGTTATAGTCGCGCTATTGGAACGGTTACCATGGATTTAACTTTGGTAATAGAAACCTCTCAGATAACGCACTGATTATTCTTGTAAGAGTGAGAGGGGAACTGACGCGCCTGCCGTTATTGTGCTAAGCACCAATGAGCGCATCATTTCAGCCAATGGAATTCGCAGGAATCACAAATGATAGATATATGTTTACTCCACGTGGAGTAATCAGTGCGTTATCTGAGAGATATCTATTACCAAAGATAAATCAATGGTAACCGTTCGGATAGCGCAACTATACCATAGATTTATCTTTGGTAATAGATATCTCTCAGATAACGCACTGATTACTCCACGTGTAGTGAACATATATGCCATTTGTGATTCCTGCGAATTCCATTGGCTGAAGTGATGCATTCATTGGTGCTTAGCATACGAATGGGAGGCGTGTCAGTACTCCTCTCTTTCTTACAAAAATAATCAGTGCGTTATCTGAGAGGTTTCTATTAACAAAGATAAATCCATGGTAACCGTTCCAGCAGGGCGACTTGACTATACACAACACACGAAAGCCCGCCTCGGTAGCGTAGATGGTAGAATGTCTGCCTCACGTTCAAGAGGTCCCGAGTTCGAATCTCGGTCAGGATGAGTTACCTGGATAAGGTTGTTCCCGGGGTTTCCCTATATCATTCAAGACGAATGTCGGGTAACTCTAAGCTCCATGGACCCTGGACTCATCTGAGCACCATTTCATTCAATTCATTCACCGTCCGATATGACTTAACGTTGGAAGACGTAAATTACAAAAAACCAGGAAAATGAAGAGATGTGCTCCCTGTGGCGCAATGGTTATCACATAGCTTTCAAGTCAAACGTTAACGAGTTCGAATCTCCTCACTTTTTGTCGTTTTTTTATTTATTTTTGTTTGTTTTTTAATATTTTGTCTAAGCTTTTAATTCTTGTATAAATGTATGCATTTGCGGAGCAAATTCGCCTTCTCAGTGCAATTAATTACAGTTCTTTCTAACAAAGATTAAATCCTGCTTAATACTTTCCCATGCTGTACGTCTAAATGGGAGGTAGTTTAAAGGATGAACGAAGTTACATAAAATAAAAAGTAAATACATCACTTTAGATTATGTTGATAGGAACTGTTCGAAATGGCGACCTGCATTTTCAATGCAAATTTGACAACGGTGAAGGATCGAATATCGCACTCTGTCCAAAATGTCTTATGTGTGTCGAATAACTTCACATGCTGATATTATTCGGGCGGTTAGGTCTTCTGAGTAATAAGTGTTTCATCACTAGAGACTTGTGCTGACTAGGTTGAGGTCGGCAGAGAGTGCTGGCCAAGCTACAGCTGGACTCCCCCTTGTACTGGCCAATCTTTTGTAAGAAGTACCTTGTACTTCTTCAGATTCGCGTTCTGGAATGCGGCGGAATTGGTGGATCATCGAGAGGTGCTCCTATAATTTGCGAGGTCCTCTGCTCTGGACCTCATCCTGGTGTCAGAAACACATCTTCGTCCCAATATAACCATCTTACGGGCTATCACTGTCTCAGATCGGATCGTGCGAGGCGCCGAAGAGACGGCACGCTGGGAAGTGTGGTCCATAGAGAAGTCCAGCTTCCTCCACTTCAGACCCTCAAAGCCACGGCAGCATGTGTGAACCTCCTTGGCGGTTCCGAAGTTCTGGTAGTCTTCGCCTACTAGTCACACCGTAATCAGTTCGTAGTCAATGATTACTTAACCATATTTGCCTTATATCCTAACGTCATTCTGGCTGGTGACCTAAATGCTTAACATGGGCATAGTGGTCCCTGGGCGGAGAGAAGAGGCAGTGACATCCGAATGGTGGATGCGGACCCTCATCTTAGAGTTGAAGGCCCCTGGCGACCCACTCATTACCCGCGTGGTCGAGATCGTCCGACTCATATGAATCACTATTAGAATTTACCTATTAAAAAGAAGAAGAAATTAGCTAATTGTAACCAACCTACCCAGCATTCATCTTGTGACCCGGGAACCCCCCCCCCCCCGGCAAAACCCATGGGCACGGGAATCAACCCAGACCTCCGGAATGTAGGAGGTAACCACAGACCTTTCGAGTGGTTACCGCCGTCTACTGGAACCAAAACGAATTTATGTATACTATATTTCTTTTACCTTTAATTTTATTTTTCCTTTATTATATAAATTATAATTTTCCAAGTAAAATTAATTAAATCCATAAATTATACAATAACTTAAAATTTGTTTAATTTAAATTTATTATTACCTTTATAAATATAAAACAATTTTATCAATCAATCGGCGATATTTCAAAGTTCATCACCACATTTCTAATATAAAGATACTTTCTACAAAAGCATTAAACCTATCGGTCCATATAATTGCTTTAATAATTTAACTTCTCGTTTTATTTCATGGTTAAATGACACGGCTGATTATATTCAATATTTCTTAAATGTTCCTTCATTCTGGTTTCCAAATTACGTTTGGTCCTTCTAATGTAAATCCGGTAGCTATCTAAACAGTTAAATCGATAAATAGCAATTTTTGTTACTATCAGATTTTTTTTTTTTTCGAAAACATAAGTAAATATGTTGATAGACAGTCAACATGAAAAATTCAATGCCATGGCTGGGATTTGAACCACGGATCTCCTGGTTTCCGTCCAGTCGCTCTAACCCATTGAGCTACCATGGCCAATGTGCCGTCCTGACATTAAATTCTCCATTTGACCCATATATTAACTAAAATAAGAAGAGTTAAATGATGAAGCCTGGGACTCAAGTACTTACGATAGTAAGTGGCCAAAAATGGTGTATCTCGGATGTGAGAGCGCCTAGTCGTTTACCGGGGAAATGTACGAGTCAAATGGAGAGTTTAATGTCAGGACGGCACGTTGACCATGGTAGCTCAATGGGTTAGAGCGACTGGATGGAAACCAGGAGATCCGTGGTTCAAATCCCGGCCATGGCATTGAATTTTTCATGTTAACTATGTATCAACAGCCTTAGCCTATACACGGCTAGTGTGAAGAAATGATTCATTTCCATCAATTAACTAAAATAAGTAAATCTGTTTATATTATATTTATTTTGCTGAATATGCAATGAATGTATCCCGAAACTAGTCCCATGAAGAGTTCATAACTTTTTAAAAAGGTAGGTGAAGTTAGTCACATTTTAGTTGCTTTTATCTCCTTTTTTATAGGTTTATCTTCTTCATACGGAATATCTGAGGTCAGAAATCTGAGAACAAACTCTACATCGGAGAGGGTAGTCAGGGTGGCAGAAGCCTTAATACGAGGTGCGTTTACGTCATAACACTTTCTTTTTGTCCCCCAGGACTGGGATCAAATAGGAACTTAGGTTTTTTTTTTTTAATACAAGTGGAGTCATTGTGAATGAGTGACAGATGGCAGCACTGTGCAGTGCACAGAACTAGAGTGGCAGCGCCGAGAGTCAGGACTGTTTTTGATACTTAAAATGGCGACGTTTTCATTACAACAACAGCGTGTAATCATTCGTTTTCTCCAATTTCGTGGTGTGACACCTGTTGAAATTCATCGCCAGTTGAGTGAGGTATGTGGTGATGGTACCATGGATGTGTCTAATGTGCGTTCCTGGGTGAAACCGTTCAATGAAGGCAGAACATCGTGTGACAACAAACCAAGACTGTCACGGCCTCGCACCAGTCGGTCTGACGACATGATCCAGCGAGTGGAGAACGTTGTTTTGGAAGATCGTCGATTGAGCATTTTCAGATCTTCACGCAGGATTGTGTGTACAGATCCCATGAAAATGCCAATTTTGGAGGCGATGTCTGCAACTATCTTGGTTTGTTGTCACACGATGTTCTGCCTTCATTGAACTGTCGCACCCAGGAACGCACATTAGACACATCTATGGTACCATCACCACATGCCTCACTCAACTGTCGATTAATTTCAATAGGTGTCACACCAAGAAAATGGAAAAAAAAAACGAATGATTACACGCTGTTCTTGAAATGAAAACGTCGCCATTTTAACCATCAAAAACAATCCTAACTCTCGTCTCTGTCACGAATTTACAAACAGCCCACGTGTCCCAGTCCTGAAAAAAAAATAGGTCTTAAAACTTGAACGCACTTTGTAATGGGGAAAAAAATGATGCAAAATAAATGAAATACAAATAATGAAGCAGTTGTTGGAATGAATCGCGGGGAATGCCGCAAAACCCGGCCCAGACGCCGCTTTGTCAATCATTTGGGTCGAACCCTGGTCATCACTTTAATAATATCCACAGTTTATCGTACGAATGTAACACCTTATGTTGACATAATCCAACAAGCGACCGCGTGCCACTAGGAATCTACATTCAGGCTTTAACCTTACAGTTGTAATAACAATACATCTGACAGATGAACCTGTCGACCCCTCCTTAATAGGGTAGATATCGACATCATTTTTCAAGTATGTTTTTGTTTGTTTTTCTTACCGTCACTCTGGAAACTCTGCTTTTGTGTGCAAACTCACCTGGAAAAAAAAGAAACATACATTTAAATAAGTGCCATGTTTGAAATCCTAGAAGTAAGTATGATTCCTTTCTCTCCTACAGCAAAATGTGAAATATTACATGTTGCATTTTAACTCAAAATTACTAATTTATCTGGCTTCGATCCAATGTCAATAAGGAACTCAAAGTTTCAAGGGGAAAATGAGATCTTCATTTAAATATTCACCTTTTATCTCTAAACTAGGGATAATTAAAAACAACACTTATTTATTTGCTGAATCCCTATACACTAAAGAAGTTTATAAATGCTTTGGTAATGGTATTTAGAGTAACTTTCAAGGATACTGCAAAACATTCTACAAAATCCCCCTACACGTAACTATCCTTTGCATGAAAAATACTTAGAATTTTTTTTATCAAAAATGGCTATAACGATTTTAACCCTGCTGTTGTCCTTGGGTCAATATGATCCGACAAGAAACGTGTCTTTCCGTTACTCATTTAAGTGCTTTTAATTTGTTGCACTTCATAACTCCTTATAAACTGTTGCATTTTTGGTAAAATTTATTTGATTTTCTTTGTATATGAAATTGTTACGCTTATAAATGAAACGCCAGACATGAATTTCTCTAAAGCACTATAAATATGTAAATAGACTTACAAATAATACTTGCACATAAAAAACTATAAAAACAAAAGAAATATAAATCTAAAATGCCATAAATTCTCTTCGCTAAATCCTAAAGTCTAGTCTAGAAAAGAATCTCAAAACCTTCTCCACTACTGTGTTATCGTCCGCTAGCATTTCTGCAAAGCTGGCCGGCAGCTGCAGAGACGTCCTAAGGTCTGCTAGGGAAAAACACTCTAGCAGCACGTGTCGTACAGATAACGCTTCATTGCAAAACGGACACAGTGGAGCAGGCTCCTTTTTAAAAAGAAAACTATGAGTAAAAGAGCAGTGCCCAATACGCAACCAAGCCAAACTCACCTCCTCGCGACGAGATGACCGACAGGAGGTAACCCAGGGAATCGAAATTGCGGAGAGCGGACCACTCTTCCTGCCAGCAGGTTTGCACAGCTCTCCGCAATACGGCCCTAAAATCTTCCGATGTCACAGATGGTACTCGAACCCTGGGCTTCATGGTAGCCGTCTTGGCTGCCGAATCCGCCATTTCATTCCCCCGCAAGCCTACGTGACCAGGGATCCATGCACACACCACGCTAACGCCAGAAGCGTGTAAAATGTGGAGGGCACATCAGTTGGAGTTTGGTACCCTTTCCACAACATGGAACGGCTTCCAGTGTAACACTTGGTCCAACCAGGTATGCTATATCCAGAGTAAGTAATATCAAATCTCCCTTTCAAGTAATTATGAACAAAACCCTGTGCAATGTTGTGTTGAGAATGACTAATATTGAGGACAAAAGAGTGTATGGTGACAAATGGGAAGATTTGAGTGAAATGATATTGGATGTATGGTGAATCAACAAGCACGTTATGGGATCCAGAATCAGATAAAGCCAATTGATGGAAATTAATCATTTCTTCACACTAGCCGTATACTGGCTAAGGTTTTGGATTAATTAAGTACGGAAACCAGTAGATCCGTGGTTTAAATCCCGGCCGTGGCATTGAATTTTTCATGTCGGCTCTCTCAATCCAAAATCTAAGCCTATATACGGCTAGGGTGGAGAAATGATTAAATTCCATCAATTAACTAAACTAATAAGAGTTAAATAATGAAGCCTGGGACTCAAGTACTTACAATAGTAAGCCGCCATACACGGTGTATCTCCGATACGAGAGCCCCTAGTGGTTTACCGGGGAAGTATACGAGTCAAATGGCGAATTTAATGTCATGACGGCAAGTTGAGCATGGTACCTCAATCAGTTAGAGCGACTGGATGCAAACCAGGAGATCCGTGATTCAAATCCGGGCCGTGGCATTGAATTTTTCTTGTAGACTCTATCAATCAGGTAAAGCAATTTTTCCTGCTAATGTTACTAAAGATGTTTTTTTCGCAATTCTCGGGTCTTAGATTTTGATAAATCTGATCGACGGTTGCGAAGTGTAAATGACAAACAACTCCTATAAGAGACCTATGGCAACAGTGGGTGGGAATAACTGCCAAAATTATATAATCCTGGATCAAATGTAACTGTTTAATGCTTTGTATGAAAGAACAATTAAACTACATTAATTTTTACCTATTAGTATATTTTTAATGCCTTATCTTTGAATTTTGCCCACCGGGTCCTAATGACCCGAAGGACCAAGAGTGCATACTATTTATAAGGAAAGCACAAGGGTTAAACATATCTTTAACATATTTTTATGCAACTATAATGTCATTGTTGAATTTCCTGTGAGTGATCTACGAGTCCTCTTCGTATAATAAACCGTAAGAGACAAAAGTCTTACTACAGAAGAAATGCAGTTCTCATTCAAGCACACAATTTATATCAAATAACATGTTTTACGTGCAGTTAAGCCCTTCCAGTTGTCCACTGTTATTGGTTTGAATTCTCAAAAACAAACTTTTCTCAATGGTAAATGGCTATCAGTTTTTTCTCGTGGTTATCGAATTCCTGAACTAACACCTAGCGAACTGCCCTTTAAAGAAGTCGAGATTTTTAAACATTCAAACCAATATTAATGTATAAATATTTAAAAAATGACTGCTACAAACATATCTTCTTCTTTTTTTTTTCATTTATACTCCACCTTTAACTACAATGGTCATATTGGCGGCCGTTCTCCTTTGGAACATATCGAAAGTGTTAACTCGTATTCGTTGGGTTTTAATCATTAGATCACACACACATTCACACTCTCATTCAAACTTCCAGATTCTGGGGAAGATGAGGAATTATCTTGGTTGGAGAAAAATCCCCACCCCCACCCCTACCGCCGGGAATCAAACCCGGGACTCCTATCATGGCAGGCAGGTGCTCTATCGAGTGAGCTACGGGGCCAGCAGAAATACCTTTGAAATAAACTGTTTTAAAAAGACCTATATTTCTGTGTTTGAACTTGTGTCATTCTACTTTTTTTATATAATTTTTTATTGATCGATCAGCAGTACAATGCTTTACAGATCAGAGTGAAAAGAAGGTAACAGTACAATAAGAACAATAACACTCAGGGGTAGGCTAACAGGCCGCCCCCTAACTACATTAAGTTAGAACTCCAATAATACTCTCTGAGAAATTATGTCAATATTGAAAATGTAAGACAGACATCAAGCACTAGAATCAATCGAATCAGATGTATCACTTAGAAGCAGGTCCTGTGGCAGTCTCCTCTTTAAGCGTGAGGGCTGGCGCGTGCGGACGCCGATGTTATAATGCACAGCTCCTGGAACTTCTTGCAGCGTGGAAAAGAAACGACGAGCGATCCTGCGAATGTAGTCGTGAAGAGGTAACAGTCCTAGTTCGTGATGGAGCTGCTGATTACGGATGAACCATGGAGCGTTGGTAGCGATGCGCATGAAGCGATTCTGTATAACCTGAAGACGACGCAGATGACACTTATGAGCGGCCCCCCACACTTGGCAGGCATATGTAATAAGCGGACGAACGAGTGATTTGTAGAGTAACAATGAAGACTGTAGGCCGAGGATGGAACGGCGATGCAACAGAGGTGAGACTTTTGAAAGTCGCCCGGAGGCCAGTGATATAAGACTATCGATATGAGCATGCCAGGTGAGTCGAGAGTCCAAAAGCACTCCAAGGTATTTAACGGGAGTTGTAGTGGGGAGCCAAGGGACATTGTTCCTGTAGAGACACGACGGAGTAAACGGAGTATGCCGGCGAAGAGTGAAAACCCTCGGTTTTCTGAGGGTTCAATGAGATCCGCCAAGTGCTGAACCAATGAGTTGGGCGATCTAAAGAGAGCTGTACTACTTGTTGTGCGTGCTGGAGATTAACATGAGAATAATATAGTATTGTGTCATCAGCGTAAAGAGCTAAAGAAGTCGGAGCTAAGTCAGGAATATCAGAAATGTATATATTAAATAGAGTCGGGGCCAAGATAGAACCCTGTGGGACACCTGCGGTAATATTACGTGGGGAGGAAAGATTTCCACCAATGCGTACTGAAAAGCTGCGGTCGTAGAGGAAACTGTGGATTAGATGTGATAAGTAATTAGGAAGACCGATGCGGTAGAGCTTAATGTGTCATTCTACTCTTTCCTACAATTTCGTGTGTTGCGGGTATTCGGAGTTCACGGCGACACAATGCTAAGAGAATAAAACAAGCCAAAGAACAAAAACCGAAGACGGGTTAAACCTCATGTCCCCTCCAGTGGCAATCTTGCCTTAGGTTCTACCAATTATACAAAATTCCTGACAAATGAAGAGGACTCCAAAGTCTATTCCCAGAAAATGAAATACGCAGTTCATCTGTCATACCAATCCTGTAATAGGTACGATATTTTAATCAAAATTGGAGTTGTTGTGGAGTCGGCGTAAAGGTCCGTGTAAGAGGTGAAAATGTGTATGCGAGACATAAGAAAAAAAAACATTAAAGAGAGGTTTTGAAGCTGTATATGTGTAAAAGAGAAGGTGATTGTACGTTGGCACTGAGTGACAAGAGTTTGTCACAGTATAAGCAAACACAAATTTGTCTTGCCGATAAACGCTGCACGACCGAGTTTGTCCAGGTATTACGTAACACTGTGGCCAGGTTGTAATTTTGCATGCCCGAGTTAAGGAAAACACATTGAGTGACAAGAGTTTGTCACAGTATAAGCAAACACAAATTTGTCTTGCCGATAAACGCTGCACGACCGAGTTTGTCCAGGTATTACGTAACACTGTGGCCAGGTAGTAATTTTGCATGCCCGAGTTAAGGAACACATATTTCATAAAGTATATTATGGTGTGTGCGTATCCGTCACGCTTCACGCTAGTGTTTCCTTGATAACCACTACAACAACCAAGTTCATTTAATGGGCAGGAAATTCTTATGAGTTCCTCCAGTTTCACACATAATACTCCTGCTCCTCTTTGCACCTTTTCGTTTGTTCTCAAAGTGTATCTACTCGCAATGAAGATTTTAAATTTTCATTAAAAGATCCCAGAACACTAAGATACATAAATAAAGATCAAAATATATATTACTCTTACATTTTCTGAAATATTTTTCCTTCCGTTTCGGCCACTTTAAATTGCTCCCCAATTCGTAATTTTTGTCAGTCTTTCAGTGTGCATTCCTTTAAGATTGATATACATAGGTGGTCTGAAAAGTTACCGAGTTAATAGAGATAACAAGACAGTTTATCAGAATTTCTTTTTTCAACATTATCTCTTTGTAACTCTACACACTTCTCCCAGCGATGCTTCCATCTCTGTAACCCGTCCAAATAGGACTCGGCGTTTTTCTCTGTAAAATAATTGTTCACGAAGGTGATTGGCTCTTCATTTGACGAAAATCTCTGTCCTCCGAGCGCAATTTTCAGATGAGGAAACAAAAAGAAGTCGCTTGGGGCTAGAACTGGTGAGTCAAGCACTTCAAACCGTAATTCGTGGATTTTCGCCATTGCAGCCGCTGAGGTGTGAGACGGTGCGTTGTCTTGGTGAAACAGGATTTTCTTTTTCTGCAAAGGTGGCCGTTTTCCCGCAAGTTCTGCCTTCAGCTTATCAAGTAATCATGCGTAGCCTGCTCCCGTAATGATTTTTCCTTTTTGAAGATAATCGGTTAAAATAACTCCCTAACTATCCCCAAAAAAAACCGTCGCCATCACTTCCCCCCCATCCTTGTTAGCCAGTTCCCCTTTGCAGTCCACTGTTTGGACAGTACTTTTGTTTCGGGCGTGCAATGGTGAATTCAAGTTTCATCTACGGTAATTAATAGGCTCCCAAACTCGGATTTATTGCGCCTAAACTGCGCCAACAGAGCGTTGGAAATGTTCATTCAAATACGTTTTTGCTCTAACGTGAGAACACGTGGCACCCAATACGCGGACAGCTTTCTCATATCTAAATGTTGATTTAATATGTGACAACTTTTGACACGTTTATAGCCTCTGCTATCTCTCTCACTTTAATTCCTTGGTCGTCTAGCACCATTTGGTGAACTTTGGCGATGTTTTCGTCGGTAGTTGCCGTTTTTTGACGTCCCGAACGTTCGTCTCCCAAGCTCTTACGGTCAGCTGTCCAAAATTTTACTGTGGTAAATGATGGTGCAGAGTCCTTATACACAGCATCCAACTCTTCTTTGATTTGCGTAGGCGTATTATCTTTCAAAAACAAATATTTAATGACCGCTCGATACTCGATTTTGTCCAATTTCATAAAAATGTAGTAACTGAAGATTGTTAATATTTGTCTTTATTGTGTTTTATGGCTAATATATCCTCAGTATTTATTATTAATTGATCACACGCCAGGTAATATCGTGTATCTTATCCTTAGCATTCACACTGATTCAAAAGTCAGGTTATGGGTAAAACTGCTGACTTATCCCCAAGGAAAGTAGCTGTAACTGAGAGTCTTTTAAAGGAAACTCTTTATTCACAACGTGAAATAGCTAAGAAATTGTGTATTTCACAAAAATCTGTTATTCACATTAATCAAGATTTAACATTCGGTGAGACGTTGACGTCACAAAGGGATGGAAAATGCGGGAGGAACAGAAAGCTATCACCAAGTATGTAAAGAAAACTTGTGCAGGTGGCAAAAATAAAATAGAAGAGCAACCAGCATTGCCCTCAGTAATCAACTAAAGCAGTACGGTACAGAAATATCAGTCTCAGTGGTTCGCAGAAGATTATGTGAAGCAGGTTTACCAGCACGCAGGCCTCGTAAAAAGGCTAAACTGACACCTGCAATGGCAAAAAAAAAAAAAAAAAAAAAAAAAAAAAAAAAAAAAATTAGAATGGGCCAAAGAGATGCAGAAACATCCAGTGGAATTTTGGAGAAAGGTAAATAGTATGAAAGTTGTATATAGCATAAAATTAAAATATGTACATGTAAATTTTATGGAAATGAAATAAACAGCCTAAACTTTGTTCTATATTTGAGCAATTTTAAAACTGGTTAATATTAATAGCGGTTTTTATTGTTTCAGGTAATTTTCTCAGATGAATCCATGTTTGAAGTATGTGAAGAGAGCAGCCAAAATGTGAGGACAGATAAAGAAGCATTTTCCCCTCAGTGTGTCGATCAAAGAGTAAAACACCCAACATCAAAAATGGTCTGGAGCTGTATGTCTGTCCATGGATCTTGAAGATTATACATAGTTGTGGGATCTATGGAGCAGAAACAGTATAAAAGTGTATTAGAAACAAGACTGTTTCCGCAAAGTAAAGAATGGTTTCCAAATGGTGATTTTGTGTTCATGCATGACAGTGCTCCCTGCCATAGAGCAAATTCTGTAATCCAGTTCCTCAAGGAAAACAATGTAAAAGTACTACCTGCCCGGGGAATAGCCCGGATTTAAATCCAATAGATAATCTGTGGGGTATTGTTAAATAGAGGCAGAAAAAATTGAAAATAACAACAAAAGTTCAGCTTATTGAGGGCCTGATAAGCATTTGGCACAGAGATGAAGAAATAACAGAAAAGTGCTCCACTCTTGTAGAGAGCATGCCTAAACGCATCAAAATGGTAGTAAAGGCTAAAGGAATGCATACAAAATACTATATTATTATTATTATTATTATTATTATTATTATTATTATTATTATTATTATTATTATTATTATTATTATTATTATTATTATTATTATTATTATTATTATTATTATTATTATTATTATTATTATTATTATTATTATTATTATTATTATTATTATTATTATTATTATTATTATTATTATTATTATTATTATTATTTTAAATTTACGTCCTCCAACGTTGTCATATCGGACGATGAATGGAATGGGTGAAATAACGCTCATATGAGCCCGGGGTCCATGGAACTTAGAGTTACCCGACATTCGTCTTCCAGGATAAGGGAAAACCCCGGAAAAACCGTATCCAGGTAACTCAACCTGACCGAGATTAGAACTCGGGACCTCTTGAACGTGAGGTAGATATGCTACCATCTGCGCCCCCGAGGCGGGTACAAAATACTAAGAGTTGAAAAAAAAATATTTTGTAATATTATTTCTGTTAAATAAATAGAAAATAAATGGTATATGTTAAAAATTTCACCACTGAGTCTAATAATTTGCACACGTCTGTACTTTGCAGAAATGATTGCATTTACATTATGTAGATGATACACGAAGCTTGAATCGGTAATCAAATGGCGCTGTGTGTTGTATTTTGAAATTCTGTTCTATTTGCTTATATCGCGAGAAACAATTGAAGTAACAAACCAGTAGCAAATAGTTAAGGAAACTTATGATTTACCTAGCTTAAAATATATATAAAATTCCTTCGACTAAGGAGGACTTAATATCTAATTTTTGAAAATTCAGAGTTAATATTGTCATTAAATGTATGAAATTTTAATTGAGATATAAAGAGTAATTTGAAATGGGGCGATTTCCGTAAACAAACGTTATATCCTATTTTTCGAAGAACTACTAATCACGGACCTTCTAATAAAATGTTTCTTTTTGTATGCATTTGCCCTCAAAACGACGTAAAGAAAGTAATCGAGAGAAAGAGAAGGGATTTTATTTGTAGAATTAAACGTCCCTTGAGTGCAGGAGAAGCTCTGCTCTCCACAATTAGGTAAAATCGATAAAGAAGGTTATTTTGTGCAAAACCAGGTCATGGTAACCAGAATGCGGGTCGTCAAAGTGATAAGGTACAAGTGTGGGCTAGGTAAATTACTGAACACTAGTGTTTCAAAATACAGCACATGTTAGATAGCTTCCAAACACATGCACGAACACGTACGTTGTTTCTGCACACGAGAAGGAAATGCCGATGTCTTACAGTCACTGACACTCTGCCAATTCATCTAAAACCATCCTTACATCTGTATCTGTACTCTGTTCGGCCATTAATGTGCGTCCGGGTGTTGTAGCGTGTGTTACATTACATATATTATCGCCTATATAACATATTCAAGTAATGAACGGGGTGGGTGAATAAATACCGTAGTGCGACTTTTAAAACATTTAAACATAAGCTTAACATTTTACTTCCATTTATTGTCACGTGGTACTTGGTACTTCCCCGGTTGCGTTGTTTTCTCAGTGAAACGATGTTCTTCAACTCGTATTAGTATTACGTGAAGTCAGTACGACGAGGTGCTCAGTTCCTCTGAGTAGTGTACAGTAACATACAGGGCAGAAAGCCTCTAAAAAGTATTATGTATTAAACGTGTTTTACTTTTTCTTTTAACGTTATGACACCCTGACCGTGAAATACGTAACTGAACTGACGTCTGAAGCAACTGGTTTATCTGTGAAAACCGTTTCGTATGTGAGAACCGAAATTAAACAAACAGGAACTGTAAAAACCTCTAAAAAGAAAGGGAATTTGTTGTTTAGGGCAAATGGATGACTTTTTAACAGTACTATTCGCTTTTAAGTGCGTATTTCTTTAGCAGTTTCTTTAATTAGTCTATTTGGTGAATGTGAGCCGAGTGCTTTTCTAACCCAACATTGGCCGCGCCGTGGCTCAGTGGTTAGACCGCTTGGCTCTCACCAAGTCGGCCCGGGTTCGATCCCAGGCGACCGCAAAGTGAGATTTGTGGTGGACAACATGGCGCTTGGGCGGGTTTTCTCCGGGATCTCCAGTTTCCCCCGCCATCTCATTCCACCGGTGCTCCATCTTCATCTCATGTATCATCAGTGTCACCGCCTGCGGTGCCGTATGTAGTAAAAGCGGGCGTTAAACACTACACTACACATAACCCAACATTGCTGCATTGAAACATTTGACAGTTGCGATAAATCAGACATAAACAGCTGACGGCAGAGAACTGAACACGTGTTTGCTGGCGGAGTATTTAATTGCTTTCCTAGTTTAAGCCCGGAGATATTATACATTATGTTAATCGAAATAAACATTGTCTGAAATGACTTATTACCTGACGTTGTCCCGTAGGGGAGGGGATCCGTCCCCTTCAGCTGCCGTGGTGCGGGCGCTGCGGACCCCTAGCACTCGTGGTACCTCAGACGTTACTAGAGGAACCTCGGGCAGAACATTCGAGCCCCTCCCTGACTGGGAGTTGTTCGGATTGGGTTGGACTCGAGGGGGCAGTGGTTTCCGATACTCGTGGGAGATCGGGTACGTCTCCGGACGGGGTTGAAATGTAAATGTATAGTGTTTAACGCCCACTTTTGCTACATACGGCATCGCAGGCGATGACACTGGTGATACATGAGATGAAGATGGAGCACCTGTGGAGTGAGAAGGCGGGGAAAACCGGAGATCACGGAGAAAACCCGCCCCAGCGCCGTGTTGTCCACCACAAATCTCACTTTGCAGTCACCTGGGATCGAACCCGGGCCGCCTTGGTGAGAGCCAAGCGGTCTAACCACTGAGCCACGGCGCGGCCCGGACGAGGTTGAGGGAAGCCATTAATATCCCCTATTCCCACGACTAGCCTCCATAGCTAGTGGAAGGTGTGCTAGATCACCAGGCGGCCCCACCGAGGTCATATCGGTAGCCTTCCCATTTTGGAGTTGGCGAGCGTAAGTGGCGTATCCACTTCCATCCCGTCTTGAGTCCACAGGACCAGATGGGGGGGGGGAGCTTGTTAGTCTCTAGGTCTTGCCCTATAGAAAGACCCACGGAGGCGCCGGGCAACCTTTTGGGACAGCTCGGTAACTCCCTGGTAGGAGGCCCGGGTCCTTGGTCATACGGGTCCAGGACTAATGGGAGTAGAACCTCTGGCGTTAGCATTAACAGTACCTGACGTTGAGGGTATAGCTTCTCAAAAGTGAATGACGATTTAATACACGAGGAGAATCCAGAAAATAAGTTTCCTGATTTTGTTTCCTTTAATGTAAATATATTTAGCCGGAAACACAGGCATATGTTGCTCGAACAGGTCTCGCTAAGTGCCAGTAACGCTGCAGTGGTTCCCCGAAATTGCGTCTCTTATTCCTTCTCCCGCCGCACAAAATCCTATCGTCCTTTGAAATTAATTGTCAGGTCTGTCAGATCTACGGGCCGAACATCATGCGCAAACAGATGTTGCGTCGCTGGTGTAGACTTTTCCGAAGGTCGTCGAAGTGTCCACGATGAGCGCAATAGGCGACCGTCTCTCATCAATGATAACCTAGTTGAGCTAGGGTGGTATCCCATCATGGAGAACCGACGGAGCTCAATAATCACGAAATTGTCACTAAATTCCTGCTCTTGCCAAATGGGTGCCGAGAACCCTGACACCCAAGCACAAAACGAAACGCTTATCAGCACTGACATTTCTGCAGCAGCATCATGATGATGGCGACGAGTTCATCGAGAGGGTCTTCACGGGCGATGAGACGTGGATTTCGCACCTTATTCTGGAATTCAACAACAGCCAATGCATTTGCAGAATTTGGACTGGGAGCTCACCATACAGTTTTGATCTTGTCTCCAGCGATTTACAGCTTTTCTTGCACCTCAGGAAACCTCTATCCTCCGGCCAGTGTGTTGGCAATGACGAAGAGCTGAAAACTGTCACACGCTGACTCCATTCACAGGCGGCAGACTTCTGTGACACAGGAATAAAAAAAGTTGATCCCACGATATGACAAGTGTCTGAATTCTTTTGGCGACTATGTCGAAAAATAGCTCAAACGTTGCTATACCTGTTGTCAATAAAGTCTGCCATGCAACTATTTTATTTTAATTACCGAGACTTACTTTCTGGATTCGCCTCTTAGTGCCTTCCCCGTTCTTTATAAAATTGTTACAGTAATCTATAACATTTTTACTCCCTCTACCTGTAGATCTTTTGTGCAATTACCATTTCTCAGGAAATTGAGTTCTTTAGATTTCATAAATTTCAGAACTCTCTTGCCTGAGATGGGATCTCTAGACATATCCAATGTTGAGGTCCCAGAGAGCTCATATCTTTCCCTGGCAATGGCCTCGCAGTTCAATAGCAAATGACTGGCGGTTTCCTCTTGTTTGCAAAATCTGGTGTCTCTGTAGACGACACCTATGCCCAATTTCACCAACAGATGCTAAAATCGGCGTTAAATGTAACGTGACAATTGTCACAGCGCTAAAGATAATGTTAAATTTCTTGCATTTCACCAACCTGTTTTCTTAAAATGTTAACAAACCTTTGTTAACGCCAAGAAACTTGTAAATATCACAGCTATAGAAGGCTATGGATGATTTTGTGAACGTACTCCGATGCGCTTTTGTCTTCATTTTCGTCTGCACAAATGGCGGATGAACAAAATCATAAATAAAGCCATGAGACAAATTTCTCATCGACGGAGAAAGAATTGTTAATTGAAATGGTGACGAAGTGTAAGGAAACCGTGAAAAATAAGAGGACGGATGCAGTGAATGTAAAATAGAAAGGTGTCGCGGGGAAAATATTGGAAACGAATTTAATTCAAATGCATGTGTCACTACTACAAGCACCAAACAACTTGTCAGTATTACGTAAATTTAAAACGAGGTACGAAGATCAAGTGCCTTAAACGTTTCAAGAAGGGATGTGAACAATGTACTATCTACATAATTCAATGAATTATAAAATCGCAAAGTTATTAATACTTGAAGCAAAGGCGAGATCGCCATATTTCTTTCGATGTATATTCTAACTCATTATTACGTAAATTTAAAACGAGGAGCGAAGAAGGGCAAGTGACTTGAACGTTTCAAGACGTCAGGTTGACAGTGTATTGTCCACATAATTCAGTGAATTATAAAATCGCAAAGTTATTGATACCTGAAGGAAAGGCGAGATCGGCATATTCCTTTCGATGTATATTCTAACTCATTATTACGTAAATTTAAAACGAGGAGCGAAGAAGGGCAAGTGACTTGAACGTTTCAAGACGGGAGGTTGACAGTGTATTATCCACATAATTCAGTGAATTATAAAATCGCAAGGTTATTGATACTTGAAGCAAAGGTGAGATCGGCATATTCCTTTCGATGTATATTCTAACTCATTATTACGTAAATTTAAAACGAGGAGCGAAGAAGGGCAAGTGACTTGAACGTTTCAAGACGTCAGGTTGACAGTGTATTGTCCACATAATTCAGTGAATTATAAAATCGCAAGGTTATTGATACTTGAAGTAAAGGCGAGATCGGCATGTTCCTTTCGATGTATATTCTAACTCATTATGACGTAAATTTAAAACGAGGAGCGAAGAAGGGCAAGTGACTTGAACGTTTCAAGACGTCAGGTTGACAGTGTATTGTCCACATAATTCAGTAAATTATAAAATCGCAAGGTTATTGATACTTGAAGTAAAGGCGAGATCGGCATGTTCCTTTCGATGCATGTTCTAACCTCTCTTGTACTTCCGCAGTAACCTTCATAGCAACATGTTTCGACAGTCTATACCTCTGTAAAACAATTTTCTTCGGATAGTTCCTCAAAATCATTTCTTCTCATAGGCCGTACTCTATTATGAATGTCATTTAGACGGTCTTAAATATAGCAAATCGACATCAACAGCTGAGTTCATGCTCGCCATCTTGACTATTTACAATTGTTAAGGACTTAGCAACAGAAATTCGGCTTGTTAGTTTAACATGAAATTTAACACGAGTGTTACGCTAACAGTTGTTGGTGAAATGCAATTTTTGTTTTAACTACTGCTAAACTCGTGTTAAGTCTTAACATTTGTTGGTGAAATCGGGCACTACAGTTTGGAAGTGTTTCAAGATGAATTCACGAACAGGTAGTATCCCTACTGCCTTCTTATACCTCATCTACTTAATTGTAGAAGTGTTCTAGTGACGGCTTCATTAGGGCTTCAATTATGTATTTACATATTATTTGGCCATAGATTCTATTCCATCTTTTCCGATGTTCCTCTCCAGACCATTTTTAACTGCAGTTCTAGCATGAGTTTTGCTCACTCCGCTGTAACTCCCTTTATGGCCAGTTCATCAGGCTTTTTGTTGCCCTCAATACCTCGATGACCCGGCACCCATCTTACCACTAGTGAATTGTGCTGATAGGATTTGTAATGTTTTTGTGTGAAGTAACCTCATCTATATAGTAGTTTATAGAATAAAACTAGATGTTATTTTATTTATTTAGATGTTATTTTATTCCACATGTCCGTTAGAAAGGCTTGCCTTTGTAATGACGAATGAATTATTAAAATTGGTTGTTCGGTTGTTTAGATTACCCCTCCTCCTCACACATAATACTGTTCCTTTATAATATTAACATATATTTCTTTGTAGGTACAAAGAAAACAAAATACGTTGGGTTTAACCGATAGTCAAATTTTTCAGAACATTGTTCTTATGAATGGTTTTGAAATTCCATTTTTCACTCTGTTCTTTTTGTAAGAAATAAATGAAGTAAAGTGACGCCACATATCCGGTTCCTCTAGCTTCCCCATAAGCAAGCACCATCGCTGCAAGCTCAGCAAACAACATTTATTGTTCGTGTACGTAAAAGCGCTGCTTCAGTGAAACGAACAATGCAGTTCTGACCTACTGATGGAGGTTTATTGACCTTTTGTCTTCAAGCAGGCGATTGTTGCAGGTATTTGGGCGAAAGGTACTGTGATCTCGATCATTTTAATTTTCTTTTAAGGTTGTTAATATATATATAAGATGTTAAGAGTTTATTAACAGAAAGATTACACAAATATTTCATTTGCAGAGCAGTAATTTTAGTTAATGAGAGTAGTTTGTTTTTAAGTTGGTTATAGCTTGAAGCAGGTGTTCATTACCAAGTGATTTACCAATTAAGATATATACCTACTTCTAACACTATTTGTTTTATAACATTCCATGTATTTATTCATAAAAGCGATACCTAAAGCTGTTTTAATGGCATTTAAATTTAAGTAAAACTAGTGACTCAGCCCTTTTCTCCAGGATCTTCAGTACTGAAGTACAGTTCAATTAACTTGAGGTGGCATAGCCTGATACTAAACCTGAAAGAAGACTAAAGGTGATTTATACATGTGAAGTAGTTGATACATGTACCATCAATAGCTCCACATGTATAAAATAATCCTCAGTCTCCTTTCAGGATTGGGAACAGACTAATTCTTTTAGTGCACATCTTTGCTCAGCTGCCAAGTCAAACCACTGTGTGCACACTACCTACACCACAAAGTTAGAGTAAATTGCTGGGATTTTGAAAAATCTACACTTGCCCTATATTCTGGATTGAAGAGCTTTAGTAAAAACTTGTTCATTTTAAATATAATTGTTCTGTCCTGAGAATGAATCACTTCACGTTTGTTGATCGAAAAATCACTTGCCCCAGCTTCGAGAGACATGTTCACGCACTCGGATCACAAACACAGGAAAAAGATATGTATATAATAATAATAATAATAATAATAATAATAATAATAATAATAATAATAATAATAATAATAATAATAATAATAATAATAATAATAATAATAATAATAATAATAATAATAATAATAATAATAATAATAATAATAATAATAATAATAATAATAATAATAATTTAATGTAATATTAACAGTATTCCAGCTCGATTTCAACACAACGATGCCATTCCCTTTAACAAAACGACACCTCTGGTGTGAAAACGAACTGAAAATTAACTCTTGTTTCAAACTGCGTGACTTCTGTTTTAATAGTAGGTGCATTATTTATTTATTTATGCTTGAGATATTGTGAGGAAAGGATGGTGTTGTTTTTCAGGCTTATCTGTGTTGAATGGATGGATGTTGGGTGTAACCATAGCCATGTTAAGATAAAAAGAACATCGCTCGCGTTATAAGTATCGTAGAGACAGGATTTTTGTATGGTCATGATCAGAAAGTAAAATTCTTTCTTATTATAAGATTGGCATCTGTAATTCTCACATATTTATCCCTAACATTTAACCATAGCCATGTGAAAGATAAAACGTGCATCGCTCGCGTTCTAAGTGTCGTAGAGACAGGTCATGAAAAATAAAATTCTAGATTGGCATTTGTCATTTTTCAAACATTTATCCGAGGCGTAATTAATACAATGTTCTCAGGTCAGGCGCGTGAGACATTCGGCAGCGCTGGTAGGCGGAGAAGCTTAGGATTGGTTGGAGTCTGCAGTACGGCCCGCCTCCATATACCTTTAACTTTTGCGAAGATTATAATCTACTAAAATAACAGTTTAATACTTAGGTCATTCAATAATAACTAGTAGCAACATTTGAATTAACAGCAAATAAAACATTTTTGTAGCATTAAAAAGATACACCTACAAATCCACGAAGGTTTATTCGACCTAACAATTCCGACCCTATTAACTACCTTTCAGCTGAGTAGTATTTTATTGATACCCGATTTTACTGCACAATCCTGCGAATAGCTTGGCATTCACATAGCAGTTCCGGATTGTTCAATCCGATAAACACAAGTCTAGCGTGAAAGTCTCTAGCAGAACACGCTTAAATGATCGTGAAATCCTTTTAGTGCTGGACACATGATCACGTTGTGATCCCTGGGTTTTCAACTCTACACCACACTTGGCTTTCTTCATACGAATAATATAAAATGCATATGTAGCCTTCGTCTGCACGCGTGGCCGCGTAATGAGAGTCCTTTGTCACCGGAAGGCATGACCTCCAAGCATGTTGATTTCTCATACAAATTATATCTACAATAATCACAGACCTTCGTCAAAGAAAAAAATAAGTAAAAAATAAGTATAATTGCTCAAAATAAAACCTGAAGTTTTCCTGGCGACGAATATGCTCAAGTTCTTCTCGGAAAGCAAGTCAGGTGAAAAGACGATTAGAAATTAACGTTTCGGGAGTGTGCATCTCTCCCATCATCAGGATATTTATTAAATGTTATAAGCACAAATGAATCACTGTATATAACACAAATACAAACAAAGACAAAACACTATCGAAATTCGCATTACTGAACAAAAGACGTTTTCAGTAAATTAAATGCCAGGTCAAGAGATGACAAGTGTATAGAAAATTGACTGAGTCAAACGTAACTACTTGACTTGATAATCAAGCTGTATTGATATTTGCTTCTTAGGCCGACGGATTTCCATTTTAAGGCCGGTTTCCAAGAGGAGCTGAACTGAAATCCAGCATCACGATTAAGCGTGCACCTCTCGGAGGAAATGGTCAAAGCCTCCTTAACTCTCCGCTCCCAGTAACTGTTGCATTTTGTCAAGATGGTCGTCTCCCGAAAGTTGGCTCTGTGGTCGTTATCAAAACAATGCTCTGCCAGTCCAGACTTCTAAGGTTGCATTAGACGAATGCTTCGTTCATGTTCGTTTATTCTGGTAGCGATGGTCCTTCCGGTTTGTCCTGTATACGGTGTCACACATTCACCGGGAATGCGGTACACTCCCGGAACTTGGAAGTTTAGTTTGTCTTTCACTGGTCTCAACAGACGTTTAATCTTCGGAGGTGGCTTGTGGATGGTCCTGATGTTGTATATGGCGAGAATTCTGCTGATTCTGACGGATAGGTTGCCGGTAAACAGGATGTGGGCTGTAGCGCTAAGCTTATCTGACACTATTACAAGTTTCGTCAAAATGGCTACTCCGAATATGACCTTGAAGCCTCGATCACCAAAGCTAGGAAAGGGACACGATGATAGACTACAAATTGATGTTCAGAAGCAACAAGTGAATGTGTAAACAGTGTGTCCAATGTAAAAATGTAAATAAAACAAACGGATCTGTAAACCCCCCGAAAAAGGCATTTGGGTTTAGGGCTAATGGAAGTTTATATCATCATTCGCTTTAAAGTGCCTAATACAGCTAGTTCTAAACCCCAATTACGAATTACGCCATCTTAACCTAAACGTTCACTCATAAAAATATATTAATAATTGTCTTTGTCTATTTCTGTTTTATTTTAGTTTCTTATTTAATTTAGTTTGTTTAGAATGGAGCATGTTGTTCGTACAACCTTGAGTGAGGCGTAGAGTTCCTGGAACCCAAACATAAAAGAAACAAAAAACAATGAAAATTAATTTCAAATAGAAAGTAAATGAGTTTAAGTATGATCCAAGAAAAATTCTTACTACATTTAATAGAATTAAACTCTAATCCTAAAATATCGAAAAATGTTGTGCAGCTTACATCAAAATGTTGAAAAGTAGAAAAGAACAAGACGGCTGATAGCGAGAGGTGCTTGTTGGCGGAGTGGTACAACCAGCAATGTTTATATCAGAACCCATTCTAAGTCCGCAGGAAAGCGAACTAACAATGGAAGTTATAATTTAGCTCCTTGAAGTCACGCGGTATCAGACCTGTCCAAAGCATAGGGGATAGGTTACTCGTGAGAGAGAGAGAGAGAGAGAGAGAGAGAGAGAGAGAGAGAGAGAGAGAGAGAGAGAGAGAGAGAGAGAGAGAGAGAGAGAGAGAGAGAGAGAGAGAGAGAGAGAGAGAGTTGCTATGACTACGGCGTTTTTAGTTGCAATAAAGAAGGGGAATCCCCGGCAAACCCATTGTAGCAATACGTTTTCTTCGAGTGGTGAACTGCATGTCACTCGAATGAAACAGCAAACAGCATGTGACGAAGCTGCTTATGGCAGTGGATACAGGGTGTCAAACAGGCCTCCATAAACTACTTAAGTAATAACTGTAAGAAAGAATTGACGGCTAGCTACGAACAAGTGTGTAAAAGAAGAAGGCATGGCAGTCTCCTGCAACCACTCTTTGAGTATAAGCCAACACAGAAGGGTTAAAGGATGTTCTTTCACCCCTACACCAGAAGGAACACAACGAGGCAACGGGTGCTGGGAAATAACCTCCAATCCGGGAAATTAGAAAACTATCGTACAGCGCTCCGCTTGAGTATTGGCCAACGTTTAACTTTTGCGAGCGGTGTAATTTATGATATTAAAGCACAACTTTACAAGTAAACATTGGATAAAATTAATGACGAATTTGTTTAGTGTCGCATTACTGTTTTCAGACTAAAGTATGCGTCTCAGTTATTTCATGTATTAGTGAACGGGAGGTCTGCGGTTCAAATCCGGACGGGACTGTCGTACTTGACTGGTGTCTGTTCCACGTTTTCCTTAAAACTGTTAAACGTAAGTTTGAATGTTTCCTTCCCATCGTTTCATTTCAGCGCCTGTGTAGTGAGAACGAGCCAAAGTTCATTTCTGTTTATAAATGATCTGCACTGAATGAAGGCCTTTGCGAAGATAAGTAACAGTATTTAAACGAATACAAGAAATTTCACTCCGTTTCTACACCAAGTGACCTACGTACCGAACTACAAAAATGATTGCAACTGATTCCTATAAGTTAGCGATGTACAAAATGATTTCCATTTTGTATAACTCCTTCCTTTGAAAACCGATATTAGATATTAAAGTTGCCAAATATTTTTCTATTGAACAAGCCAATATTTCTGTTCTCCCATTCTTATTCGATGTTACCTGTAATCTTAGGATACGTCGTCACTGGTTTTATGTAACAGTTCAACTCTAATTTTGAAATAAAGGTAATCGTTTTGTAACTGTTCGGTCCGCATAATTACGTTTTAAAGTTGTTTTTATTATTCTCTAATATTTTTGTATCAGTACTATAATTTTTTTAGTGATAGTTACAAAAAAGAAAGTCAGGCTAGTGTCGAGGGTTACATCCATTCATGTCCCTAAGGCTGTGTATTTTTCTGGGAATATGAGGCTTTCTTAATATTATGGCATTTTGCTATGGGGTAGCAGTGGAGAAGTCAAACAGGTATTTTTGTTCCAGAGGAAGGCTCTTAGAATAATAAAAAATTGTGATTCTCGCCAACACTGTCGACCTATCTTTAAACAATTTGGTATTTTAACTGTAGCATCTCTGTGTGTATTTGCATGTTTGAACTTTATTCATCTTCAAAACACAGATGAGGCACTTTTTTCTGATATACATGTTCATGATACTAGGGGTAGAAATAATATGGTACCTCCTAAATTTCGCTTACAGAAATCTCTGGATTCTCATCTGTATCTTGGAGTGAAATTATACAGTAAATTACCTTAAATCTAAGACAAACTGTAAATGCAAATTCTTTTAAAACTAGAGTTAAAAGTAGCATTAAGTTACTTAATTTTTGTACACTACAAGAGTACTTAAATGTAGATTCATTTTAATGAACTACTGACGAAACCTATTGCATTGTATGCCAAATGGTTAAGTAAATTATTATTATTATTATTATTATTATTATTATTATTATTATTATTATTATTATTATTATTATTATTATTATTATTATTATTATTATTATTATTATTATTATTATTATTATTATCATCATCATTATTGTTAGAGGAACCCTTGACTTTGGGGCCAGATTGAGGTCCTACCACTTGCGCTTGTGGTCAAACCTGTGGCAGTATCTTCTGGTGTGGCCGATTTAAGGACCATTAAACCTGAGTTCATTCTGTTGAAGTGATATAGGTGGAATGTATGTAATGCAAACGTGTGCGTCTGAAGCGCAATCAGCGCGGAAATAGCTAGCAGTGCGTTTTGGGGCATTGCTGATGCTGACACAGGGATCAAGTTACTTTTACTTTGGTCAGGTCGTTGAGTTGACGACAGTGATTTGGTTCGCAAGACTTCACCTCCCACTGCTTCATGTGAACAACACCGAACTCCGCATTACCCCATTCGGCTGGTAGAAAGTGACACATCTCTAACTCCTTTTATCCACCACCATAAGAAAAAGCACATTAAGCGATACTTTTGTTACTGAAAAGTAGAGCCCACCTCGATAGCGTAGATGGTAACGTGTCTGCCTCGCGTTCAAGAGGTCCGCAGTTCGAATCTCGGTCAGGGTGAGTTACCTGGATAAGGTTGTTTCGTGTTTTTTCCCTTATCCTTAAAGACGAATGTCGGGTAGCTCTAAGCTCCAAGGACCCCGGACTCATTTGAGCATCATTTCACCAATTTCATTCATCGTCCGATATGACTTAATGTTGTAGGACGTAAATTAAAAAAAAATAACTGAAAAGTAGACCTTCCGTAGGGGAGGGGATCCTTCCCTTTCAGCTGCCGTGGTGCGAGCGCTGTGGACCCCTAGCACTCGTTTTACTTCTGACGTTACTAGAGGAACCTTGGGCCGAACTGCCAAGCCCCTGGATAAGTTTTTTTTTTTTTTTTCGGAGTTTTCCCTTATCTTGAAAGACGAATGTCGGGTAACTCTAAGCTCTGTGGGCCCTGGGCTCATTTGAGCATCACTTCACCCTTTCCATTCATCGTCCGTTATGACTAACATTGGAAAACGTAAACTACAACAAAAAAAAGTCGAGTTATCTCTACCAGTATCACTGTAACAGGCCAGACAGAAGAATAAAGCTAAAGTTATGTAAACACCTTCCATAGTCGCTCTAGCACAAATGCTGACCTTTGCAGTTGTCGTACAGTTACAGACGTTGCAAATTATATTATTTCTTTACTTTGCTTCAGTTTAGCATTCAAAGTAATATTTATTTACCGCGGTAACGTATTTCAATTTGTCATAATTCTTTTCCTTGCTATAATATGAAGCATATTCAATGAAATTTCTCTCTTAATAATAGCTGGAGGATTTTTCTTTTACTTATAGTAATATGTTGATAGCTCTGAATTAAGAGCAGCCATTTTCTTCATGTCTGTTTATCCAACTGTTTGGTGATATTGCTTTCATTTGGTGAATGTAGTAACTGAAGATTGTTAATATTTGCCTTTATTGTGTTTTATGGCTGATATATCCTCAGTATTTATCATTAATTGATCTCACGCTAGGTAACATCGTGTATCTTATCCTTAGCATTCACATTGATTTAAAAGTGAGGTTATGGGTACATTTTTTTTTTTTTTTTTTTTTGTAATATACGTCCTCCATCGTTAAGTCATATCGGACGATGAATGGAATGGATGAAATGATGCTCAAATGAGTCCGGGGTCCATGGAGCTTAGAGTTACCCGACAATCGTTTTACAGGATAAGGGAAAACCCCACAAAAACCTTATCCAGGAAACTCACCCTGACCGAGATTCGAACTTGGGACCTCTTGAAGGTGAGGCAGACATGCTACCACCACGCTACCGAGACGGGTAAAGCTGCTGACTTGTCCCCGCAAGGGAAGAAGCTGTAACTGAGAGTCCTTTGAAGGAAACTCTTTATTCACAACGTGAAATAGCTAAGAAATTATGTATTTCACAAAAATCTGTTAGTCGCTTTAATCAAGCTTTAACATTCGGTGAGACGTTGACGTCGCAAAAGGGGTGGAAAATGCGGGAGGAAAAGAAAGCTATCACCAAGGATGCAAAGAAAACTTGTGCAGGTGGCAAAACAAAATAGAAGAGCAACCAGCAATGACCTCAGTAATCAACTAAAAGCAGTACGGTACAGAAATATCAGCCTCAGTAGTTCGCAGAAGATTATGTGAAGCAGGTTTACCAGCACGCAGGCCTCGTAAAAAGGCTAAACTGACACCGGCAATGGCAAAAAAGCGTTTGGAATGACCCAAAGAGATGCAGAAACATCCAGTGGAATTTTGGAGAAAGGTAAATAGTATGAAAATTGTATATAGCATAAAATTAAAACATGTACATGTAAATTTTATGGAAATGAAATAAACAGCCTAAACTTTGTTTCTCTTATTGCTGGTTTTGTTATACTATCTTTGAGCAATTTTAAAACTGTTTAATATTAATAGAAATTTTTATTGTTTCAGGTAATTTTCTCAGAAGAATCAATGTTTGAAGTATGTAAAGAGAGCAGCCAATATGTAAGAAGGACAGTTAAAGAAGCATTTTCCCCTCAGTGTGTCGATCAAAGAGTAAAGCACCCAACATCAAAAATAGTCTGGAGCTGTATGTCTGTCCATGGACCTGAAAGATTATACATAGTTGTGGCATCTATGGAGCAGAAACAGTATAAAAGTGTATTAGAAACAAGACTATTTCGGCAAAGTAAATAATGGTTTCCAAATGGTGATTTTGTGTTCATGCATGACAGTGCTCCCTGCCGTAGAGCAAAATCTGTAACCCAGTTCCTTAAAGAACACAATATAAAAGTACTACCATGGCCGGGGAACAGCCCTGATTTAAATCAAATTGAGAATCTGTGGGGTATTGTTAAACAGAGACTGAAAAAATTGAAAATAACAACAAAAGTTCAGCTTATTGAGGGCCTGATAAGCATTTGGACAGAAATGAAGAAATACAGGAAATGTGCTCCACCCTTGTAGAGAGCATGCCTAAACGCATCAAAATGGTAATAAAGGCTAAAGGAATGCGTAGAAAATACTAAGAGTTGAAAAAAAAATATTTTGTGATATTATTTCTGTTAAATAAATAGAAAATAAACGGTATATGTTAAAAATTTCAACACTGAGTCTAATAATTTGCACACGTCTGTATAGTATCCGAAAAAATGGAATTATTTACCTAATAAAAAGGAATTTGAATTTTTCAGAATGCGATTGGTATGCAACCTCTCGAGCGGTCTGTAGTTCTTTGCAAACTGATATCAGCTTTTCGGTTTCTATGTGTCTGGCAGTTGGTAATGGTTTCGGACCTAACAAAGCTATCAGCTTCTCGCATTTCCATATACGGATTCTCCCAATCAGCTTTCGGAAGGTTCAAACAGGTTCTTACCAATATGGTCTTTGAGCAAAGCTTTTTGGTTATCAAGGTCATGTGTTTCGAGCATACTTGAAACATATTTTATACGAAACGAGGAATATCATCTCCAGTATTTGATTTAACGTAAATTAATTTTTGTGGATATTCAACTTAACTTTTTAAACCTCACAACAATTGCAGGGGTGGCAGTAACCATTTTGTTATATTCTTATGTCTATGTCTACCTATTAACATTTGTTTTATACAGCTTTTACAAACTATTGTTACTAAATCTTATTTTTTATTTACTTTTAAGTTAATTTTAATAAAAGCTCGCAAAAATAGTTTATGAAATCATTTTCATTATAGCTACAAAGGGAATGCAGGAGGTTAAAGCTGTTGGTTGCCTTTAAAATTCCACCAAATCACGAGAAACAAACGATTGACGAGAAAAAGTATTTGAAAACTCAAATAATAATGAATGTTTCGGAAATAGCACGCGCACGTACGCGCACGCACGCACACACACACACACATTAAAACTTAGATGTTTATCTCTTGCGGTTTCTAATTTACAAAATACTTCAGAATGTAGAGAACTTGATAGGTTATTCGAGACAGTTCGTAATTGAATGTCTATTTTAGGAAACAGCGCTTCGAGCATTTTTTGGGGAAATAAAAGATAACGAAACAATTTCCATGTTGAGATTAGTGTGGAATTGGGACGTTATTCTTAAAAATCTTCGTGCGGCACTCCAGGGATGATGATATATATAAGGGCGCTCAACTACGGCGGTCATCAGCGCCCTTTAAAAAACTAGTCATGGCAAAAGCCAGATATAAAACTTTTTGAAAACTATACAAGTGTAACAAAACCTATTAAACATACACGTACATAAAAAACATCAATCAGAACCTACTAAAAATTTCGTTCACTAAATCCAAAACTCTAAACTAGACAAGAATCTAAAAACCTTCTCCACGGGTCTCCATGCACGGCCTACACGTGGGTGGGCCTGTTGACCGTCTCCCTCAACCACGAAGAGGAGCCCACACGAGGGAGACTGTTGGCTCGGGACCCCGGGTGTGCCAAACCCGTACCTACCGAAATAGGCCCCTGGGGGTGCGGCACTCCAAGGATATAGCGAACTTAATTACCAACTTTGGTACTTATTCAGCTTTTAATTTGTGCATGCTGCTCACGTGCACACACCTCTTGTTTATACAAATTTAATTTTTATCCAGAGGCTTAAAAATACGTATTTCCAGTTAAATTTGCATATCGAATGTTTTAAAATTCAAAATGTGTATACAGAAATTAACATTTTAATACACTTGTGAGGTTTACAGCTAAATTGGCGGTTACAAATATGACGACAAGAGAGCGTGTATTTAAGGTAAACAGTTGAGCTACAAAGACTTTTAAAGTGGTGGGATAAAATGGATATGGCGAGTAGGTGCTCTTCGTTATTTGTGCCCTGTCAGGGATTTAGTTGTGGGTAACAGATTTTCTTTCTGCTGCACTAACATACCTTCTTTAACATATAAGATGATATCGGTTGCTTTTCCTTAAAAACAATTGCTCATCGGCAACGTTGTTTCCTGCTTGCTATCGTGTTACTCTTTCAGTTTGTTTACGTCACGTTTTCTTTATAAATATATTCTTATTCTTACTCGTACTTTCGGACTCTAGGGAAAATGGAAAATAATCCTATCGTTCACGCCAGGAATGGAACCCAGACCTCTATTTCAAAAGCTAGTACGCTAAGCATCAGACAATAGTTCTTCATGATACGTTTTGTAAAAGCGAAGTTTCATTTGCTAGTATGGTGGAACGAGCCTGAACGAGCCTATACTATTCAGTTTATTTATAGACGACATAGAGAGGGTTAAGGAAAGCAATGCCCATTGCCCAATAATAATGAACAAAGAGAGCCCTGGTTTATAGTATGCGGATGATTTAACAGTAGGAGCAATTTCTGTAATAGGTCTACAAAAATCAATTGAGGCAATCCATAGGTTGTGCGCTGACTGGGGACTAAGAATAAACAGCAAAAACTAAAAAACAATGGTATTTAAAAGAGAATCGATACTTAGGAAAGGAGAAGAATGGTTCATAGGAGACCAAAAGGTAGAAGTGATAAAGGAGTATGACTATTTAGGTGTAAGGATGTGTAGCAGTAGAGGATGGGCTACACAAGACAGAAAAGTGATAGCTAATGGCAGTGCGGCAATGACAGGGGTAAGAATATGTAAACATTAACTGGAGATGTCAGATGGTTAGAACGAATGTATGAAGCGCTCGTTGAAGCCGGAACAATGTATGGGTCACATCAGAGATAGGAACACAATTAGACCAGATGTATGGATTGTTTTGTAAAGAACTAGTAGGGCTGTCAAAATCGACACAAAGAGAGGTGGCATTACTAGAGCTATGTAATACAAAAAGGAGGGGAATAATAGAGAGAATATTAAAATTCTGGCATAAGTGTATTAAATGGCAGAAAGGGGAATTATTGACTCTGTGCATGAAGCAACAGAAAAGCATTAAGAACCCAAATAGTTTGTGGTCGGAATTGGAAAGAATGATATTAAAGATAGATAGGCATAGGAGATCTATGGAGAGCAGAGCAGACAAATCATAGCGGTTTTTGGAAGGAAGTGAAAACTAGACTACAAGACATGGATAGGCATGAGATATGGTAAAGTACAGAAGAAAAGAAATCTTTGAAATTTTATAAGCAATTAAAGACAGAATGTGGTAGGGAAAAATATATAGATCAATGTGACAAAACTGGAAGAGAAGGCATAGCATGGATGAGAGTAGGAATAATATATCAAAAAGGGTTGAGAAGTAATGAGGTAGGGATATGTGAATTTTGTGAAGATGAAGAGAGCACTGTTCATTACCTGATAGAATGTAAGGAGTTAACAAATTACAGGAGAAAAATATGGGATAAGAAATGGGACAGTGGAAGTAAAGAGATATTGGCGTTAGGCATGCTAACGGGGAGGGGAGAAGAGAAAAATAGATGTATAGGAGATTTCTTATATAGGATAAGAGAAAAGTGGATTAGGATAACAGAAGAAAAGGTCAAGAAGAAATGGCAACAAGCTGCTCAGGAAAACCAAAGGCTTTGACCAGGGGACCTGAGTTAGCAAGTAAATCTTATGTCAGCAATTTCATGTATTTGTACAGGAGGTATATTACAGCACGTTCTATGTTAAGTTTTATGTACTGAATTTGTAATGGATAGTGTACAAATAAATATCTTATATATATTTTATTGAGTGTGCGGGAGATAATCTTCAAGAATTCTATAACCTTCAATGTGTTGAAATGATGGATAGAGTCAACACGAAAAATTCAATGCCAAGGTCGGGATTTGAACCACGGATCTCCTGGTTTCCATCCAGTCGCTCTAACCCATTGAGCTACCATGGTCAACTTACCGTCCTGACATTAAATTCTCCATTTGACTCGTATATTTTCCCGGTAGACCACTAGGGGCTCTCGCATCGGAGATACACCGTTTGTGGCGATTTTCCATCGTAAGTACTTGAGTCCCAGGCTTTATCATTTAACTCTTATTATTTTTAGTTAATTGGTGGAAATTAATCATTTCTCCAGGACGGCACGTTAGCTCAATGGGTTAGAGCGACTGGACTGAAACCAGGAGAACCGTGGTTCAAATCCCGGCCATGGCATTGAATTTTTCATGTTGACTCTATCCATCAAAAACTTTAGCCTATATACGGCTAGTGTGGAGAAATTATTAATTTCCATCAATTAACTAAAAATAAAAAAAAATAAAAAAGTGTTGAAATGAGTTTTCAAAACGACTGGCAAACGACTGAACTTGGTCGATCTCTTGAGTATAGGGGCATTTTTGTCATCAGATGTCGGGACTCTTACGTTCATTTTGTGGAGTTAGTATTAAAAACGGCCATGATTTGTAAGAAATTGGCTTGTTATGTGATTGAACCAGAAAGATGAAGACTGTCTGTGAAATATGCTGGGAAGGAAATGTTTGGTGTGGAAAGCATCATTGGATTTGATATAGATGGAATTCCAAGTCGTAGTGTAGTATGCTCTTGTTCCTTTGGTGATGTCAGTATCACTTATACAGTCATAATATTCTTTAATACGCTATGGAAGAATTTGGCTGAAGTAAATCTACAGAATAAGATTAAAAGATTTTTTTAAATAAATAACTGATGTTAGTGTGCAGTTTTTAACATGTGTAGCATTAATTAGTTGTGCAGATTGGCAATTTCTGCTGGTTCTGTCGAATCATTCCCATTTTAAACAATTCTCATTACAATAGCTGATACGGGGTCTGCGATTCATTCACAATTTCCATACCAACAAAGATGGTAACATTGGAATGCTGTAAAACATGTTATTCCACAGAGTGTTATAATATTAAATATAGTTCTCGTTTTAAAGGACTACATTTAGTGCCAACTATTGCCTAATAAAGTTCTTTTGTACGTGAATAAAACAAAATATTGTGCTAAGATAAGCATAGCACGCAAAAGTTATATAAAAGTATGAAAAAAGGACCATCTGTACAATTATCCTTGTTGATATGCTATCTGGTCTACCTAAATGTCTAAGCACGTTAATTACGTGCGCGCTTACCGTGTCGAGGTTGTCACGGCAGTGCTCCAACATCAGTGGATAAATGACAAACCTCAACCGACCTTCCGCAGGAGGAACGGGCGAACTAAACACCGTGGGTTTAGAGAAGCCTGCCATCTGACACAGCCGAGAATACCCTTCCAACGAGCAAGTAAAGTTTTAGATAGGAAATCTTCACTCTTCACTGATATACTCCGCTTCCTCCGTTGTATCTCTACAGGAACAATGTCCCTTGGCTACCCACTACAACTGCCATTAAATACCTTGGAGTGCTTTTGGACTCTCGACTGACCTGGCGTGCTCATATTGATCGTCTTATATCACTGGCCTCCGGGCGGCTTTCAAAACTCTCACCTCTTATATCGTCGTTCCAGCCTCGGCCTACAGTCTTCATTGTTACTCTACAAATCACTCGTTCGTCCGCTTATTACTTATGCCTGCCAATTGTGGGGGGGGCCCGCACACACATGTCATCTGCGTCGTCTTCAAGCTTTACAGCATCGCTACCAACGCTCCATGGTTCATCCGTAATCAGCAGCTCCATCACGAACTAGGACTCTTAACTCTTCACGACTATATTCGCAAGATCCAACCCTCACGCTTAAAGAGGAGACTACCACAGGACCTGCTTCTGAGTGATACATCTGATTCCAGTGATTCTAGTGCTTGATGTGTCTTACATCTCCAATATTGACTTAATTCCTCAGAGTGTATTATTGGAGTTCTAAGTTATATGTAGTTATGGGGCGGCCTGTTAGCCTACCCCTGAGTGTTATTGTTCTTCAATTTATTGTTCTGTTACCTTCTTTTCACTCTGATCTGTAAAGCATTGTACTGCTGATTTATAAATAAATAATTATAAAAAAGATAGGAAATAATTTATTTTATCGAAAAAATTGCCATAAACGATGTTCATTGATTTCCAGTGCACGAAAAATTTGAATTCTCGAAATGAAATGAAGAGTACCTTTTGACGAATAACATGTACATGAAGCTCATAAGACATAAGAACCTTATTTACCCGGATCAACTGGGAGCAAGACCGATCCGAAAGTGGATTTTTTAGAAATTACTGTCTGCAGGTTTCACCTAAAAACACATACACTGTACTCCTATGTAATAGCCTATGCATCTGAACTGTACTGGTCGGTAGTAAAAACGACAGCTTTCTTCTGTCTCAGTTTAGTGTATGTATCGCTTACGAGCAGCGCGTTCTCACATCCCCTTTAACATTAGAAGTTCATTTGTCTTGACTCTCGAAATAAAGCATCAATTTCTCTATGTTTGTTACTGCTTGTGCGTGGGTCATAACTACAGCTGGTTCATCAACACTGTGTGAATTGGAATACTCTTCAGTAACACTGCGTGATGCAATAATGTCTTCCTCTGTAATCGGCTTATATCCACCATCATTGTCAGTGCCTTCTTTATCAACACCGGAAGTCATTTTTAAAAATGTGTGCAAATTCTGCTACCACACTTATTTTTCATCATCTTCTTTAAACTTGTTTTCGGACTAGTCACACATAACCAGGCCACAACTTTTCCCATGACTTTGTCCAGGTTTCTCTTCCAACCTGGTCCCATGCAGGTGGGGTGAGTGCAATGAATTCGCCCACTAGCAAGAGAATTTGAGTAACGTACCTACTGACAATAGCAACATACCATCTGTAAAATAAGTCTTCACTTACTACGCTAAACAACATGTTTTCTTTTTTCTTTCTTTTTGTTTTTTTCAAAACTGGTGCGGATTAAAGAGGTTCGGGTTAACGAGGTTTTACTACAAGCATCTGCAACGTAAACGGCGTTGTTTAAAAAGAAACTGGAGTCATGTGGTCCTATTTCATTTGTTTGTTCAGGGTACCTAAACATCATTATTTACTGCCATCTAGCATGGGAAATTTAAAAGTAGGCATGCAGTGCTCTAAGGATTCAAACATACGAGGGTCGGCTAATGTATTTGTCATATCGGTGTTCTAATGTAATAAACAATCTCTGTAGCAGGGGCGGCTGGTGAGACATTGTATTTACGGTGCCATGAATAAATAAATGAATAAATAAATAATAAGTAAATAAATAAAAAGTAAATAAATAATAAATAAATAAGGGTTGTTAAAATATGTGTACCAATTTCGAACGATTTAGGTATAATCTTATCAATAATCCATTCTATTTTATAATATACTGTACCAAACAGAACGTACAGGTAAACGGAAATAGATATTTATTACATCCGTACTCTTGTTACGCACAAGTGTAACGAGTACAGTCAAAGTTTGATAATACAATTCATGGAGAATGTGATAGGAAGAGTTCGTGTACGATTTTCCAACAGAGAGACAGTTATCGTAAGTCCCGTGCTTTACTGCACTCTAGCGCCAGAGAAACCTCGGCACCATCTTCTCCCATAAGAAGCCATGCATAAGCAGACATACTAGCTCTTAACACAGGCGCTTATGAGCGTAGACGGAGCCGTTCTGGAATCGGCACCAAGTCACGGAAAACAAACCACGACAGAGCGCTTGCGTTTAACACAAGAGAACAGATATCCAGAAACAATCTTTTCTGCGCAATTCCTATACAATTCTCTTGCTTTCGTTTTCATACAGATGGTACCATGGCACAGCGGCACTATCTCAGAAGCCACCCTTGCTCTGTAGTGCGATTTATCATGACCCTCAAAATAACTGTTTACCGCATCAATGACCTCGATATTGTGTCACATATGCTCAGCAACTACTTCTATATATTCGTTCGGGGTCGTTTCGAAAGACCCTGTATATAATCTATATCATAAATATTCACGACTGTCTAAAAATAGAGCATGATGTACGGGTTAAAAGGATTTTATTTGTTCGTAGATCAGCTCCACCTGTGGAATCACACCTACTCACAAAATAAATTCATACTTTTAACTCTGTATCGTGTGCTTGGATGTACACACAAACAGAACGTTTTCTCGGTTGAGGTCATTTTGCCGCAGTCAGTGACTTGGAGGCGTATCGCGTCGTCATTATCTCTGTGAAACACCCACCTACAAGGACATAAGTCCAAAGATAATAATGCTAATGCACCGCAGGACATCTTTTGTCCTGAGGTCAGACTTGAGCGCCATTCAACTATTTGGAATGGCTGCCTAATGAGCAAAAAGCTACTTTGTACCAACTACCGATTCAAGCACAACCATGAATAAAAGTCAAGTACTTTCGCAAATCACTGAGAAAATGCTACTTTTCGTAAAAATAAAAATTCCTGTGTCTCAGTTAAATGAGAATATGCTCGTTTTCCAAAGAATAAAAACTTACTATCTCATTAAATTAAATTATTTTGTTTATTAATGACATTTAATTACCACGATCATATCAGCGCCGCCGGTGTGCCGGAATTACGTCCAGCAAGATTTCTTTTAAATGCCAATAAAAGTACTGTATCTATAATTTTTTTTACTACATAGCTTTGTTGGTCGTTTGGTGTTGATCTCAACTGTTTGGATTACGTTGAAGTAGACCTTCTAATGTTTCATTTCCTAAGTCAATGAATTAATACATTCATTTTTTTTTCATTTATACCTGCCTTCAAAATGTGTGTAGTGTTTAACGCCCGCTTTTACTACATACGGCACCACAGGCGATGACACTGATGATACATGAGATGAAGATGGAGCACCAGTAGAATGAGATGGCGGGGGAAACCGGAGGTCCCGGAGAAAACCCGCCCCAGCGCCGTGTTGTCCATCACAAATCTCACTTTGCGGTCGCCTGGGATCGAACCCGGGCCGCCTTGGTGAGAGCCAAGCGTTCTAACCACTGAGCCACGGCGCGGCCACCTGCCTTCAACTCCAATGGTCATATAAGCGGCTGTTCTCCTTTGGAACATATCGAAGGTGTTAACTCGTATACGTTGGGTTTTAATCATTAGAGCACGCACACATTCGCACTCTCATTCATACTTCCAGACTCTGGAGAAGATGAATTATCTTGGTTGGAGAAAAATCCTCACCCCCAGCCGGGAATCGAATCCGGGACCCCTAGCACGGCGGGCACGTGCTCTACCGATTGAGCTACGCCACCAGCCAGATTCAAATGTTCTACATTAACATTTTATTAGAAATGTGGCATTGTCGCTTCTCTGAATACAACAATAAAAATGATTTTTATAAATAGATTTGCGCGTTATCAGGTTAACTCAAAACCGAGAAAACGTTAAATAATTCAACGATGCAACACGCAGATTTTCGAGACCCCCCCCCCCCCCCCCGCCAACTAAATTATCATTCAGTAGAACACATTTTCTTTGCTCAAGAAAAACTTCAACGAATTCGATTAAAATTAAAATATTAAATAAATGAAACGCATATCTTGAATTTTCTAGGAATGTCCTCAAAAGTCCTTTGTATAACTGGTAAACTGTAAAAGATAGACGAAATATTACAGCACAACAAATACAATTTATGTCAAATACTTTGTTGGAACTTTGCCATTTCCGAGATATTCTTGTTGTTCGTTTTCTTCTTTTCCTCTACCCTTTATGCCATTTTAGGCGTAGGGTGAGGGAGCCACACTATGGATCAGAGAAAGAGAAATCCAGGGATAGGTTATTAGCCCATTCCCCGGAATGAGAGTGAGAGACGTAGATAAATGAAATGAGGAAGAAATGGATGAAAGGAAAGATGATGATTGTGCAATTGGCGAAACGATGGCAGGGGAAACAGGAAAACTCTCTGCACTGTGTTGTCCACCACAAATCTCACTTTGCGGCCGCCTGGAATCGAACCCCGGCCGCCTTGGTGAGAGTCAAGCGGTCTATCCGCTCGGCCACGTCGCGGAATTTATTAGTTTTAATTTTTAAATACTTTTTACTTTTCTTAACTGGGAAGTCGTAATTCATTTTCCTACCTTCTTTCTGTTTCTTGTACTACCCTCGCCTCTATGATGTGAGAGCAGTACATTCAAGAAAACCCGAGTTCAAATTTCGGTTAGCATAAATAACCTGGATACAGTTTTTACTTTTCTGAGAAGACTTATGTCGGGTAATTCTAAGCTGTTGGGATCGGCAAGAAATACATCAGCTGGAACCCATACAGAAATATCCGATATCGTATGAAGCTATCACCTCAAAGCGACTCGGTCTGCACAACTTTTTCTACTCTAACATTACCTGGTGAGTTTTCAAACATTACTTTGCACACTTTATCGAGGATCAAGGCCTTCCAGTGAACCAAACCATGTGTCAGCCGCTCGCATAAACAGGTAAGCACAGTGCCGTCAGGAAAGTATCAGTATTAACCCCGTAACATACTGTTTTAATCAATTTCTCCGTCTTTTATTAGTGGGTGTACAATTATTCTTGGCGAAGCTTACTTTCCTACGAGACAGCGTGTTGCATTATACATTTCGTTTTCAGTACAACAAGAATATCGATAGTCGAATGTTTAACAAATGAAGGCTATACGCTGGCGTTAAAATTGCATACTGCTTTATGCAAACAACTGACTATCGACACGAGTTTAAAATAATATGGAACTGTTAATAAGGGGTGCCTCGGAAGTGATAATGCTATAAAAATGTTACTTAAATAGTGTTTTAAACGAACCTGTTTACATCTATTGGTTAACGTACACCAGGTCAAGATTACACAAAATTCCTTCCAAATAAAGAGCATTTTACACAATAATGCAACTATTTGTGCAACAGTTTATCTCGATTAAAATCAAGTAAATACGCATTTGTAACAACATTTTGTATATAGAGCAATGAAGAGAAACTCATGACACATAGGGTTATGTATTCAGTGACACCGTTACCGGAATGTAAAACACATTTAGTAGCCATGAAGAAGCACGTGTGCAGCAGAAATCTGCGCTTCTTGTCTGCAAACCAATGAACGCAATGAATGCTTGCTCCACGCCTTCACTTCCTTTCTTCAAATAGTCCCTTCCGGTATTTTTGCAATAAAAATACAGAAGTAAAACAATTGTTCAGGCTTACATTAGTTTCTTTGTATATATAATGTAAATGTTTTCATTCAAAAAGCAAAGTATTTGGAGAATTCATGAAGCTGTATAGTTGCTAATTAGTCAAGTTAGAAAAAGAAAGGAAGATAGATTTTTCGGTAGTTGCATTGTTCTTGATTAAAATTTGAAATCTACTAGTGAGAAAAACTTCATTGAGTTCTATGATAATTTATATTCTTACTTAGTTAACAAATTTGCCATTAAAAACGCTTACTACTTTTTAATTAAACTATAGTAAAATAGTAACATTACTTGTAATGTTATTTTCTGGAATATAGAGCTATTTAGACAAAGGCCGTGTCAAAAACATCGTTGGCTAATACCTAATATGAGACAATCGATGTTGGCTAGTTGTTTCCAGGGAAACGATGTAAATGTAGGCCTAGTGATTGTCTTTTATTTATATAGTAGTTAAAGTGAAATTTTACCTATCCTTAATATTAAAGTGTTATTTTAGTAGGTTAATTTCAATATGACTTTATAAGTAAATGTTGGATAAAGAAAATGATATATAGGTATGGCCGTTCGTGAGGTTTTGTGTTCGCTAACCTGTGCATGCCCGCTCCCACTATTATTGAAACGCGACCTTTCCCACATTCTTGTATCCATGGGCCAAAGAAAACACAAACACGCCGTTCAAGGGTGACCATAGCTAGCCTTGCTCGAGGTCCGCAAACTTTCACTGGCCTTCGCAGACGTCTACCGGGCCTCTATGCAGTAGGTAGAGAAGGTATTGCATTCTACCCAAAAATTAGATGTCTAGAGTTCACCAGAAATACAATTTCAAGATCCTTCAGACAGAAGAATTTATGTTTCAGATTTCTTGAGTTTTAAGTACGTAATAAATACCACGGCGAGGTAATATAGCAGCTTTCAGATAGCCATTGTAGACACTGTAACTTGTATTTCAGTAGGTCTTATGGTGTCGGACACCTTAGGCTTTAAAAAAAAATTACTAATTTCTGACATTGAAAAAGAAAAAGAAAAACTTGTGTCATTTTTAGAAACCTTGAGTTCCGTATTACAAACTTACTAAATCACACTTTTGAAGTAAAATTATAATAAAAATATATTTAATGTTAAGGGTGTCTGCACTTTTTGAGTTTTTAAAATGGGAGTGTGATATCGGACAGTAGTTATTTTAACACGTAATACATTTCTGGCTTGCCGTTTATGCTTACTTCTCTTTGCAGTGATCACACTTGTGGAATAGGACATCCCCTTCAAGAGTGGTGTAATTTTCATGATCCCAAACTTTGAATATACAACATTAATCCAGTTTTCACTGAATGTTCTCCACAAATGATATATTTCGTGACTTTTTTTCTTTTTTGCCTACTTCATTCTGGACAAATTTTGGTGTTTTCTTAGCAATTTTTGATTTCTCTGCAGTTTTACCAACAATCAGTTTATTATAATTTTTTATTTGTTCCATTTATACGCCGCCTTGCAATGGTTATATCGGCGGCCGTTCTCCTTTGGAAGATATAGAGTATTAACTCGTATTCGTTGGGTTTTAATCATTACATCACGCACACATTCGCACTCTCATTTATACTTCCAGACTGGGGAAGATTAGGAAGAAAAATCGGAGAAAAATCCCCACCCCAGCCGGGAATCGAACCGGGAAGCCCTAGCAATCAGTTTATTGTTCTTTTCTCTTTCTCCCAATTATGTTCGCTTTTCCACAATTTGGGCTTTTTAAGGAGCCGAAGTCAATATTTCACTCCGTTCTCGACAACTCTTTCAAACACTAATTTTGCACTGCTATTGCTGGGGAGTGGTGAGATTCAGTGTATAATAATTTGTTACTTTATTTGCAGATAACACATTTGCATTCTTCCCAGCTTACTCTCTTTTTACGCAATTTCTATTTGAAATAAAAGACAGACTTATTGCTATAGAGACGGGCCTAATAGTTCCTCAGTAATCAGTAGCAAAGGACATCCAAGTTTCCTATATATTTTTATTGTTTTAATTTATTTCGTTCTATTAATATTTTTATTGAAAACTTTACACAGATGAGGCTTTGGCTGTCCGAAACCAACCGCCAATTTATTGTCCGAACTCACCCCAAATAAAGCTTAAAAAGAAAACAGTGTCCTCAATTTTGCGTATTTCAGTCCTACAATTTAGACAATACGGATAATATATCTCTAATACTGTTCAACTTAACATTACTCTAGTAGTTAGCCAGCGAACTTAACTCCGCGCCGGTCTTCATAACGCCCAAACAACAAAAAGCACGACCAATCACAAACAACGCTGCTTCTCGGGTGATTACAGTTACTTGTGGGATACAGAGGGACCGGCTTGTCATTTCATAGGTAAGCAGCAAAGAGATGTCGTGAAGGTGAACCCTGGTCCGCACAAAGGGGCCTTCGACTTGCCATCCCGGGACACTGTCCCTTACTGGCATTATGGGGAATAAATCAACGGACAATGGGTAAATGGTTAGTTTTTATTTGTAGGTAAATTTGTAAGGTGAGTTGTTGAAGGTAAGATAGAAAGGTAGAAGGATCCTGTAGTTATGGCAGGCCTAAGGATAGTCTTGGGTGTTTATAGGTAGCCCCGGGATCGGTATCATACTCCCCGAGACCCCTAATGAGGTGGTTAAAGCTGGATGGTAGATCAGAATAGAACTTGGGAGAGAGGTTGAGAATATAGGTGGTTAGGTTTGGAAAATATAGGTCATTGTGTATATTGGCATTGGAGATATACCATTCAGCACCTGTGGATATCCGTAGATAGCGATTTTGCAGGACCTTGCCACATGTTTGTAGTGGAAAAAAAAAAGGAACTGTTCGAAACCAGCCTCTGTCCGGTATTATACGACCTCCCTTTTGTCGCAGTAGGTTTTCATTAAACATTGTTTGGATTACAGTTGTTTTGTTCTTTTTGCTGGTTCAAATAGTTACCATGGAAACTGCTATGTCCCTTGAGTTCGGTTAAGCAATCTAGCTCTAGGTTGGGGTGACCAGTTTTTTTTTTAAAAAAAAGAAAATAAGGGAGATAACTACATCCTTGACAAAAATAAGAGAGATTAGTAGCGTGGCAAATTTTCATAAAAAAAACTTGATTAGATTTGTATTACTTTTATTCCTTATAAATTGTATGGTACAAGGTTTATTTATACACTCGCGGAAATCAACAAACCTTCCATTCGTATGTAAAAAAGTCTTGATGCAGAACTATTATATAACTAATAGTAACTGTTCTTACGAATCTACTTCATATTAAACGAGTAAATGCAAGATAGAATAATCAGATGATTAAAAGTTTAGCTTTTTTCTTTAAATTAACGTCCTCCCAACATTAAACCATCTAGAACGACAAACGAATCCAGGGTCTACAGAGTTAACAGACATTCATATCTCACGATAAGTAAAAACTCTAGGGAAAAACCCTGACCAAGATATGAACTCGGAACCTCTTGACACGCTACCACCACGCCACAGAGCCGGACAAAGCTAAACTCTCAATCGCATTGCGAATAGCAAGAGCACTTTAAATATGACAAGAGATAGAAAATTAAAACAATGCATGTCTCGGAAATGGGTAATACCACACAAAATTACTTGATATAAATCGAATTTTCTAAATAGATCTACATTTTTTACTTTCTCTGCTATTTACATATACTAAAATAAAAGAAGTATTGCATTCCACCCAAAAATTCGATGTGGTGATTTCACTGGAAATGCGCGTTTTGTCGTCCCATGAATCCCAAATAATGCCATGAACTCTTTAGAGTCATGTTAAAAAATACCCGTAAATTTTCCATTGTAAAGGGTAGCTTGTGCTGGAAGGAATTTCTAACAATGTGTTTCTTGATTTAGAGGGCTCCAAACATACATTTTTGATGATGTCAGTTTAGCATTTTTAGTAGAAACGCGATAAAAAGAACTCCTGAAATATAATAGTCTGGATAGATGCCCCCTCCGCCCCAATACTGGGGTCAAGAGCTAGTAATACTTCAGACGATCGCTGAAACATTCAAATACCGTACTGTATGCCCACGACAAGAAGGCTAGAGGGATATGAAGGGCAGAGGAGCTTGAACTGTTTATCTGCTCCGGTAGCGGATCTGTTTTCTAGGAAATGAGTGTATGAGAGTACGTATGAGTCACCCATGCTGCCATATCTATTGTTCCTTGCAAAGGTACGTATTATGTATGGGTAAGTTATGTGACAAAACTTGTGTATTTTAAACGAGTCTTCCATACTTGTCATACTAGGAAGGGGAGCATAAACACCGAGGAGACATTACACATTCCTCTAGCTTGCCTTGTCTTGGGCAATCAGTAGTTATGAACAGTTATATGGGATACTAGATAACAAATGAATTCCAACGCTGCCTCCAGATCGCAGCCAAAACATAGTCCCACCTCAGACTGCCGAATTCCCCATCTTCGGGAGAGCAACAGTCGCAAGTTTCGAAACCTATAACCAGAAGCAAGATTTTGTGGCGACAATTATTTATAAAATTCGCATTGATAATTTTAATTGATGGTGTTTTGTTTTTTTACCATAAATTCGCTTTAATTTCTCGCAAATTTTCGGGAAGAATTAATGAGTAATGACATGGTTAAAATGAAAAGTAACAGGTAACTAGAGTAGCACAACTGTTAAAACCGTTTTTTTTTTTTTCGAATTAAAATATTTTATTTGAAATCAGCACACAGTACTAAACATGAATAAAATCAAATATCACACATCAGACATCACCAAACTTCAGCATACAACAAGTTGTGATAGTTTCGCTTTTCATACTTGTTCTTTTGTCTGTCACAACTAAGTTATATGTAGACAAAAATCTCTCACTGCCAATGTTTGACATCGGCAACCAAAGACATTGAAGGGACTTTTGACAGAAATTGCGGTAAGAATCAGCTTTTATCTTCAATGGCAGGAGTGCTGTTATTACATCTGCCATAGCTTTACTGTTTATAATGTCACAAAGTTCTTTAAAAAAGAACCAAATCAGAATCACAAGTAATACCACTGGTTTTAAATACATTTGGTTGTTTAAATGCTGCCATTACATGATTTAAATCACCTATACTTGATTTAGTAACTAGCCTAGAAGGCTCCAAAAAATGATCTAAAGCGTTTGTGGTTATTACCTCATCAGTTTCTTGGAGTTCATACCGCAGCAAACTTCTAGATTCTCCTCTGCTTCTCTAACACTGGAATCCATGATATGATCTACAAGTGCACTTACTGTTTCCAAAGTGACTACTCTTTAATATTTCACATTTGGCTCTCAGAAAGTTAATTCGCGGAAAAACAAGATGAGACACAGGTTTTTGTTTGGATTGAAATTCTAATATTGAATCTGTTATCAATATGCAATTTTCAGAAACAAACGTTGCCTGTACCTTTACATATTGCAGCACATGGAATTGCAAAAATCACCATTTAACCAATTTTGCGCAAGAACTGAAAGCTTTTCTTTTTTAGAAAAGGAATCGACAATTGCATCAAAATAGCTGGCAATGTAAACTACTGAATTAAACCAGCTAGACCACAGCGTGACAGTACAGGCAATGGGAACAGTTTAGATTCTAAATCTGGATGGTTTTCAGTGAGGCATTGTTTGTATTCGTTTTTTAACTTTCGGGCATTTCGGAACACATTCTTAAGACCTGAGGGACAATACTTTCATGTTAATGTAATATCTGAGAGTAGCTTCCTAGAAGTTCAATCTTCTCAGTACCTTCAGTCAGTATAATAGGAGTTTTTGCTGTGTAAGGTGTGGTATCCAATAAATAACATTTCCAGTTAGCATACGACAAACAGTTCTCAGTATCACGGACCAGTCGGATGCTATGGTGTCAGTTTATTGTTGCACCGCTTAGCTGTTATTTCAGTGCGCATGATGACACTGTTTGGCTTTGTTAAGTGTTAAATTTTTCTTGCTTTCCTTAAGTTTGTAAACATTTTTTCACGACTTCTAGCTTCATGCTATGAAGACATGAATGTTAAATTGAAGTTATATTTATGCAATTTGTGATAAAGCTAAATTTTTCTACGCAAACAAAAAATAATAGAAATTTTCCCATTTGCCGCTAAAAAAAAAGCTCGAAAAAAGGAAAGAAAAAAAATTCGCGAAAATTCGGGGAAAAATCGCTAAAAACAAACACTTTTGTGTCTGCTTATAGAGAACCCCGAAAAGAACAGTTCTACTCCATTTAACTCAAGTGTGTGCATAAAGCTGATCCCCTGACACTACAAAACATCAGGCTATATCACTAATGTTCGATTTCACCAACAGATGTTAAGACTTAACACTTAGCAACAGTTGCATTTCACCAGCAAGTGTTAGCTTAACACTCGTGTTAAACTAACAATCCAAATTTCTGTTGATAAGTCGTTAACAATTGTAAAATTGTCAAGATGGTGGGCGTGAACACAGCTATTGGTGTCGATTTGCTATATTTAGGCCGTCTAAATGGCATTCGCAATTGAGAGAGGAGTGAGAATAGAGTGAGAAAATAAGTGATTTTAGGATCTATCAGAAGAAGATTTTCTACAGAGGCACAGACTGCCGAAACAAGTTGTTATGAAAGTTACTGCGGAAGTACAAGAGAGGTTAGAACATGCATCGAAACGAATATGACAGCTATTGGTGTCGATTTGCTATATTTAGGCCGTCTAAATGGCATTCGCAATTGAGAGAGGAGTGAGAATAGAGTGAGAAAATAAGTGATTTTAGGATCTATCAGAAGAAGATTTTCTACAGAGGCACAGACTGCCGAAACAAGTTGTTATGAAAGTTACTGCGGAAGTACAAGAGAGGTTAGAACATGCATCGAAACGAATATGACTATCTCGCCTTAGCTTCAAGTATTAATAACTTTGCTATTTTATGATTCACTGAATTATGTGGATAATACACTGTCCACCTCCCGTCTTGATACGTTCAAGTCACTCGCCACTTGTCCTTCGCTCCTCGTTTTAAATTTACATAATTCTGATGAGGTTTCTTCGTACATTAGATTGTGACAGTTGTATTCGAATTAAACTCATATACAATCTTTTCCCACGTCATATGTTTCTCTATCAGATTTACTGCAAAAGTCCTCTTATTTTTCACAGTATCCTTATATTTATTTACCAATTCAACTAAGAATTCTTTCTCCATTGATAAATTTGTCCACGGCTTCACTTCTGATATTGTTCATCCGCCTTTTTTTCAGCTGTGTGTAGACGAACATAAAAACAAAAGAGCATTGCAGTACGTTCAGAAAATAATAAGATTCATCCACAGCCTTTTATATATGTAATGTTTATAAGTCTCTCGGCGTTGACACATGTTTGTTAACATTTTCATAAAACGAGTTGAACTGCAAGAATTTTAACACGTGTTAACTCTGTAACAATTGTTACGTTACATTTGTTAACGTCGATTTTAACATCTGTTGGTGAAATCGGTCTATAAAACATGCTAGTTTCGCTATTTGCAGTAACTGAGTATCCTTACTGACCAGGCAACCTGTTTCCGGTGTTGAATGAACGTGAGAGGCATGAGGTAGAAGACAATATTACACAACCCTTGCTCGTCCACTAGTTCCAAAGAATTTTTCACATGCCAAATTATTTAGTGATATGTGTAATAAGAGTTGAATAAAACCAAGAGTTGTGGGTTCACTACAGTTAAATAAAAAACAATAATGAAGGTGCTAGCCAGTGTACCTCTCCGGACCAATTTGTGATTTTTGAAATTACATATCACTTCCAGTTAATTCAAGATCTGAACTCACGTATTCCTAAGCGACAGGCCCATGTTAAGTGGACAACTTGAAAATCAGAATTGGAAGAGCGTCTCTAGGAATAGCACAACTTTTACACTCAATCAGGCAGAATCCAAGTTTTTCCTTGGCTTCTATATTTAGCGTTTCATGAAAATAAAGAATATTTGTGCATTTTTCTCTGGCAAAAATACTATTCTAAATTATCTGTTCCTTTCATTCCAATCACAATTTCTCCTCAGTCACTTATTTTGCACATCCCTGTGATAGAAACTTTATTTCCAGCTATCATGTGTGGTCCTCTTGTTATTTTCATTATTCTTTTAACAACTGTTCAGCACGGCTGGGTGCTATACAAATTGCAGATGTATCAATATATAAAATTGTGAATAATTACTACAAGTTAATAGTGATTTTCTAATCTGAGTCACCTTAGAACGCTAAGTCAAACGCTGTCCTTGGATACAGCTAATTTGCGAGTATAGTAGTCGGAAATGGCCAATTCCCAACTCTCGGTAAAGTTGTGCATTCCAGATGTACTTTCTGAACACCTGGAATCATTGAACTCGCAACTTGTTGAACATCAGATACACACACTAGCACCACGCTACAGAAGGTAACATTACTCCAATCTGTTTTCTCATTCTCTACACTTTTTTTTGTTCCATTTATACCCCGCCTTTAACTACAATGGAACATACCTTTGGAACATACCGAAGGTGTTAACTCGTTATCTTTTGGTTTTTAATCATTACATCACACACACACATTCACACTCTCATTCATACTTCCAGACTCTGGGGAAGATGGGGAATTATCTTGGACGGAGAAAAATCCCCACCCCCACCGCCGGGAATCGAACCCGGGACCCCTAGTCCGATAGGCAGGTGCTCTACCGACTGAGCTACGGGGCCAGCCTCTACACATTCTTAATTTAGTTTCCTTTTTACTCTATAACTATGTTATACTTCGACTTGTTTTTCCCCTGTACCAATTATTTTCTACGTGAGGTATGTTCTCTCTACAAAGCATAACAGCTAAGTTAACAGATCTCGGTTATTTTTTCAAGGCCATTCGATTCCTGGAGTTCATAGTCGTCACTTTCATTCGGCAGATTTAGATTCAGTCTTTTGAAGTGTTCCTCGGCGCAAATATCAACTTCATTTTAATGTTCCATCATATGATGGCTCACAACCGAGTGTGAGGAAGTTATTTCTGGACCTTCACGTCTCTGTTTTACTTGCATTACTCTGGGGCTTGTTACATAAAGTAACGATTGGCCGTCTTTATATTCACAGCACCAAATTTGCATTCTAAGAGGACATTAACCTTCAGACAATTACAATTTACAGGCACTTTGTGTTGATAGCCACTAAAAGTGAGTTATCATTTCTGTCGATGGCTGTTACTACAAATAGTCCATCACAGTCGCGTGTCTATCTTACAATCAAGAAGTCCTGAGTTCTAATCTCGATCAAGTTGAGTTAACATACCTACTTGCATGACAAAAATATACAAATAGTCCTCATTCGAAAGGAATTCCTTTATAACTTTGTAAAGCTAAAGTGTGTTTTGCGATACTCAAAAGTTTTTGCAGACAAACTTTCAAGCATTTTAACCCACTAGTACGCAAGTGACCTAAACATTGATGTTAAGCGTAAGGCACACTAATGCTCGATTTCGCCAACACATGTTAAAATCGACGTTAACAAATGTAACGTAACAATTGTCACAGCGCTAACAAAGCTGTTAAATTTCTTTCACTTCAACCTGTATTCTGAAAATGTTAACAAACACGTGTTAACGCCAAGAAACTTGTAAATATCACAGCTATAGAAGGCTATGGATGAGTCATATTATTTTCTGAACGTACTACGATGCGCTTTTGTTTTCATTTTCGTCTGCACACAGCTAAAAAAATGACGGGTGAACAATATCGTAAACAAAAGCCGTGAGACAAATTTCTCATCGTTGGAGAAAGAACTGTTAATTGAATTGGTGACAAGGTATAAGAATATCTTGGAAAATAAAGGACGGATGCGGTGATTGTGGGAAAACATTGGAAACGAATTTAATTCAAATGCATGTGTCTCTAGTAGATGCACGAAACAACTTCGTCAGTATTGCGTAAATTTAAAACGAGGAGCGAAGGACAAGTGACGAGTGACTTGAACGTTTCAAGACGGGAAGTGGACTATCCACATAATTCAGTGAATTATAAAATCACAAAGCTATTAATACTTGAAGCAAAGGCGAGATCGGCATATTCCTTTCGATGCATATTCTATCTCAGTATTACATAAATTTAAAACGAGGAGCGAAGGACAAGTGACGAGTGACTTGAACGTTTCAAGACGGGAAGTGGACTATCCACATAATTCAGTGAATTATAAAATCACAAAGCTATTAATACTTGAAGCAAAGGCGAGATCGGCATATTCCTTTCGATGCATGTTCTATCTCAGTATTACATAAATTTAAAACGAAGAGCGAAGGACAAGTGACGAGTGACTTGAACGTTTCAAGACGGGAAGTGGACTATCCACATAATTCAGTGAATTATAAAATCACAAAGTTATTAATACTTGAAGCAAAGGCGAGATCGGCATATTCCTTTCGATGCATGTTCTATCTCAGTATTACATAAATTTAAAACGAAGAGCGAAGGACAAGTGACTTGAACGTTTCAAGACGGGAGGTGGACAGTGTATTATACACATAATTCAGTGAATTATAAAATCGCAAAGTTACTAATCCTTGAAGCAAAAGCGAGATCGGCATATTCCTTTCGATGTATGTTCTATCTCAGTATTACATAAATTTAAAACGAGGAGCGAAGGACAAGTGACGAGTGACTTGAACGTTTCAAGACGGGAAGTGGACTATCCACATAATTCAGTGAATTATAAAATCACAAAGCTATTAATACTTGAAGCAAAGGCGAGATCGGCATATTCCTATCGATGCATGTTCTATCTCAGTATTACATAAATTTAAAACGAGGAGCGAAGGACAAGTGACGAGTGACTTGAACGTTTCAAGACGGGAAGTGGACTATCCACATAATTCAGTGAATTATAAAATCACAAAGCTATTAATACTTGAAGCAAAGGCGAGATCGGCATATTCCTTTCGATGCACGTTCTATCTCAGTATTACATAAATTTAAAACGAAGAGCGAAGGACAAGTGACGAGTGACTTGAACGTTTCAAGACGGGAAGTGGACTATCCACATAATTCAGTGAATTATAAAATCACAAAGTTATTAATACTTGAAGCAAAGGCGAGATCGGCATATTCCTTTCGATGCATGTTCTACCTCAGTATTACATAAATTTAAAACGAAGAGCGAAGGACAAGTGACTTGAACGTTTCAAGACGGGAGGTGGACAGTGTATTATACACATAATTCAGTGAATTATAAAATCGCAAAGTTACTAATCCTTGAAGCAAAAGCGAGATCGGCATATTCCTTTCGATGTATGTTCTATCTCAGTATTACATAAATTTAAAACGAGGAGCGAAGGACAAGTGACAAGTGACTTGAACGTTTCAAGACGGGAGGTGGACAGTGTATTATACACATAATTCAGTGAATTATAAAATCGCAAAGTTACTAATACTTGAAGCAAAGGTGAGATCGGCATATTCCTTTCGATGCATGTTCTAACTCAGTATTACGTAAATTTAAAACGAGGAGCGAAGGACAAGTGACGAGTGACTTGAACGTTTCAAGATGGGAGGTGGAAAATGTATTATTCACATAATACAATGAATTATAAAATCGTTAAATTATTAATACTTGAAGCAAAGGCGAGATCGGCATATACCTTTCGATGCATGTTCTAACCTCTCTTGTACTTCCGCAGTAACCTTCATAGCAACTTGTTTTGACAGTCTATACCTCTGTAGAAAATGTTCTTCTGATAGCTCCTCAAAATCATTTCTCCTCGTGGGCGTACTCTACTACAAATGTCATTTAGACGATCTTAAATATAGCAAATCGACATCAACAACTGCGTTCACGCCCACCATCTTGACCATTTACAATTGTTAAGGACTTGACAACAGAAATTTGGTTTGTTGGTTTAACAAGAGATTTAACACGTGTGTTATGCAATTTTTGTTATAACTATAGTTAAGGCCGTGTTAAGTCTTAACATCTGTTGGTGAAATCGGGCATAAAAGTATTATAGTTTGTTATATTGGGTCGTTTTTAGCTGACAGTTTTGTTCATTAGTTTAAAGGTTAATTGTCCAATATAAGTGTTGGGTATTATGGAATACCCGGTATTTTTATATCTGACGTAAAGGTGTGATGTTTCATATAATCGTACAAAATATATTCAATAGAAATAACGCTAAAATTGAGTTATAAGTGTAATACTAGCAGCTAAACAATTATTAGATATATAAATAGCAATAGGGTTTCATTTAAATTCAAAGTATATAATTTTTACATTTATTAATTTAAACGCAAACAAAACCTATTTCTTCTGTTATTCTAGATTTGGTCTGTATCCTAGGCAGATGTTTTGTCTGTTTGAAACCAATCATGTTTCATTAAATCTAATTAGTTTTCAATGTTTTCAACTACCTATTGCATAACAGCTATTTCATATTAACCTCCACTTAAATATTTTAAATACATTGTTTTTATAACAACAAAATGAATAGTAGGTTTTTTTTTTTTTTTTGTTTTTTTTTTTTGCAGGTGAGAATTCATCACAATTAGTTGTATGATTTGGCGATATTTATTTAAAAAGCACAATAATTTTTAGAAATGTAAATGGTATCCTATAATACCCTCCTCTCATCTAAATTTGGAAAATTTGGAAAATGTTATTAAATATGAGTCAAATGGAGAATTTAATGTCAGGCTGGCACGTTGACCATGGTAGCTCAATGGGTTAGAGCGACTGGACGGAAACCAGGAGATCAGTGGTTCAAATCCCGGACATGGCATTGAATTTTTCATGTTGACTATCCATCAAAAGCCTTAGCCTATAAACGGCTAGTGTGGAGAAAAGATTAATTTCCATCAATTAACTAAAATAAATTTTTGTTACGTTATTTGCACTGCCTCCCTTATGTAAAACGTCGTTTTCTAAAAGTCATGTTGTCAACTCTGATGCTACACAAGACAAATGAATACATGACCATGAGAAAGTTAAAACAATACTATAAATTTATCTATAATCTATAATATTTCTATAAATATTCAGGAATGTATAAAAATAATGTATGTTGTAAGGGTGAGACGGATTTTATCAGAAATAACTATTGTATTGAGTGCAGATATTAATACTGAGAGAAATTACAATTGACAAGTATTGAAAATAATTTGATAAAACAAATCGTGGACAGTTCTGTTACCCTGTGTAACACATAACAAATGCATTCTCCAAGACAATGATTGTCTTCTTTTCTTTCACATTCGATTTGCAAACCAAATGTCTGCCTTTCTCTTTCGATGTCAGCGGCACAATTCAAACATCTGATCCCGTTAAGTGGATTTACTTTCAAATGTGTACCTATGCGATCTAGAAATTTCACTCTCAGCATCGTCTGGTCCTGATTCTCAACTGTTTTTAAGTTCTACATTTGTTTTTCTCTACCACCCATCAATAACACACATTTCACCCACAAATCCTAACTCGAATTTCAATAGAAATATCCTTTTGAGTACGAAATTCAAAAAGAGACTTCTTGGGGGTTCACGGACATACGTGTGAGTGTTTTGGGGGGGGGGGGCGAGGGGGTCAACTGCAAAACAAAATATCGTACTAATACTAACCCTGGCATTAAGTTCCCAAGAATGCCAGGTAGAGATTTAAAAAAAAAAAAAAAAAGTATTATACCTCAAATAACGTGTTGTGGAACGTGTTTCTTCTTTTTTTTTTCTTTCAAAAACGGTTATATCGCTTTTGCTTAAAACAACATTATCTATATTCAAACATTGACAATTTCTATTCATTCTTACTAAATGTAGTATAAATGGTTTTAGAGAAATGACAAAAAAAAAAAATTACAAAAAACGTAAACTTTCAAGGGTACCACAGATGAAGTTTCTAAAATTTACAGCTTTGATCCAAATATTTCCAAAATGTTGATACATGCTGCTCTAAGTATGTTTTACCCACCTCGGTAGCGTAGATGGTAGAGTGTCTACCTCACGTTCGAGAGGTCCCGAGTACGAATCTCGTCAGGATGAGTTACCTGGATAAGTTGTTTTCCGGGGTTTTCCCTTATCGTCAAAGACGAATATTGGGTAATTTTAAGCTCCATGGACCCTGGACTCATTTGAGCATCATTTCAGTTATCGCCCTAGGTGACAAGTTGGAGGTAAATTTAATTTTAAAAAGGTGTTTTGATACTAATACACAAAACTGATACATAGAATTATTGTTTCCACTTTTCTGGTTGTTTCATATATACATAAAAAAAAGTTTAAACATTCAAATATAATGTACGTAAAAATGTATATCAATGGTCAAATTAACTCTCATATTTTAGCAGTTAAAATTATAAGAAAAAGTAAATATTGTCATAAAGTTAATTATCTCTGAACTACTGCTTAATATTTGACTATCACTTAAAGTCTACTGTATTCCCATATTTCCTTGTACCTTCATTTTTTATCTCTTGGACATACAAAGAGAACGGAATTTCGAAGACGTCACCTAGACAACCAGTTTTAAAACATTTGACTATCACATAAAGTCTATTGTATTCTCATATTTCCTTGTACCTTCATTTTTTTTATCTCTTGGACATACAAAGAGAACGGAATTTGTAAGACGTCACATAGACAACCAGTTTTAAAACATTTGACTATCACTTCAAGTCTACTGTATTCCCATATTTCCTTGTACCTTCATTTTTTTATCTCTTGGACATATAACGAGAACTGAATTTCGAAGAAGTCACCTAGACAACCAGTTTTAAAACATTTAACTATCACATAAAGTCTATTGTATTCTCATATTCCCTTGTACCTTCATTTTTTTTATCTCTTGGACATACAAAGAGAACGGAATTTGTAAGACGTCACATAGACAACCAGTTTTAAAACATTTGACTATCACTTAAAGTCTACTGTATTCCCATATTTCCTTGTACCTTCATTTTTTTATCTCTTGGACATATAACGAGAACTGAATTTCGAAGAAGTCACCTAGACAACCAGTTTTAAAACATTTAACTATCACATAAAGTCTATTGTATTCTCATATTCCCTTGTACCTTCATTTTTTTTTATCTCTTGGAGATATAACGAGAACTGAATTTCAAAGACGTCACCTAGACAACCAGTTTTAAAACATTTGACTACCACCTAAAGTCTACTGTATTCCCACATTTCCTTGTACCTTCATTGTTTTATCTCTTGGACATACAAGGGTAACGTAATTACAAAGACGTCACCTAGACAACCAGTTTTAAAACATTTGACTATCACTTAAAGACTACTGTATTTCCATATTCCCTTGTACCTTCACTTTTTTTTATCTCTAAGACATACACAGAAAACGGAATTTCAAAGACACTAATGACACATAACAAACATAAACAGTGTGTTTCTAGCGAGATTCACACTTCTTTGTGTAGTCTGTTTATCTAAGCTGTTAACGCTTACCAGATATATAAAAGTATACAAATCATTCAGAAATAAAGGAACTTCACGGCTATTTGCAGAAAATTTAAAATATGAACTTAGTGGTCTTCAAATGTTTTAAACGTATATATTAATAAAAACTGTCATAGAATTTTTAAGAAAGTTAATAATTTTGAAACATTTTCTATTTAAACCGTAGTTTGGATGTGAAAATTGTTTTGAAAAATTAGTTCACATTCTTAGAAGATGTCGAACTTGATACGAAGTGCTTTTTATATTTTAGTTATGCTACTTACAAACAGATGACCTCTTCTAAATATGTGAACCTCAAAACGTGAAATCTCGACATTGAATTGTTGGTGAGAAATGTAATAATTCAGTTTACTATAAGCACGTTATCTGTGGTAGAGATGAGAAAACAAGAAAGGAGTCTACAAGCACAGTCATAATGGAATCCTTATTCACTACATCTTCAACCAACTAAATATTAAGTAAACTACATAACGGAATGACAAATGGGCATTCATTAGACACGTTGTAACTTTCCGAACGTTCATCCAACAGAGGACGCACTTGAGTCATCTGCCATACGGTTTCTGTTGTTATAGCACGCTGGTTCGCAATAACCTAGAACGAAACCAGAAGTACAGCGACAAACTTAAAATACTCACATGTATTATAAGTAATCACAATAAGCGAAAGTTTTCCCTGGATCTGGTAAAGAGAACGAATATTACTTCCAGATAAGTTTACGCCTGTCCAGGAGCAGAGGAACTCTGGTCAGAGACAACGTTCAGGATGGGACACCTGGAGAATCAAAGAAAACGTGTACAGACGACCCTTGATTCACACGTGGTTCCCTGGGACGGCACCCGGGCCGTCCTAGTGACAGGCGAGCGGTTACTTCAATACTTCGCTGTAGTAGAAATTATTCTAGGCGGCCGTTAGAAAACAGCCACTACAGCTGTCTCCAGTCGCAAGCTGCGAAAATGACACGGGAGGGAAATCCAGTAAACGTACTGTCCAGCAACGCAAAGAAGGTCCCTGAAAGGAATGCGCCCCCTTACACAGTGGGACGAGGACAGCGAATGTGTGTGGCAGAGAACGCCTACTACACAAGGAGCAGAACCGTTAAAAAACATGCGCCCTATTCACTCTGTACATTAAAACAGAGAAGATGCATTCACAAATGTAGAAACCGTCAGAATGTTTTTGAATGGTCTGTAACTGTACTGACATGGGGTGTCATAAACCTGTCCAGGGAGGGTGTGGGAACCTTCTCCAACCCTCCTGCGTCTCTGGCACGGAGACTATCTCTCCTGTGGGCGACAGTATGTTCTGACTCCCTTGCCCAGATCTTAAGCGTTGGAGGTACCCTGCTCACGTTCAAGAGGTCCCGAGTTCTAATCTCGGTCAACGTGATAAGGTTTTTTTCCAGGGCTTTCCCTTATCTTGAAAGATGAATGTCCGGTAAATCTAAGCTCCATTTGAACATCATTTCATTTATCGTCTGATATCACTTAACCTTGGAGGTTTTCCCTTATTCTGAAAGGTGAATGTCTGGTAACTCCAAGCTCTATGTACCCTGTACCTATTTGAACATCATTTCATTCATCGTCCAATAACAACGTTGGAGGTTTTCCTTATCCTGAAAGATGAATGCCTGATAACTCTAAGCTCTATGTACCTGCCTGATAACTCTAAGCTCTATGTATCCTGTACTTATTTGAACATCGTTTCATTCATCGTCCAATAACAACGTTGGAGGTTTTCCTTATCCTGAAAGATGAATGCCTGATAACTCTAAGCTCTATGTACCCTGTACTCATTTGAACATCATTTCATTCATGTCTGATATGACAACGTTGGAGCTTTTCCTTATCCTGAAAGATGAATGTCGGGTAACTAAGCTCTATGGATCCTGGGCTCATTTGAACATCATGCTACCAAATGTCTCAGCGTTGCAGGACGTCAATTAAAAACAAAGACACACACAAAATTCCCACAAGGGTGTACTGAGTTAAGCAGTGCCTAGGACATCGACTAAACATGGTCGTTTATCTTATAATGCATTGGAATCACGAAATCCTACTACCTCAACAGCCACCTCACCTTCCAAAGCCGAAAACCGAAGATTCATTCAAATTGTATCCTTTATAACTGCGGTTTGCACACTTAAATAGTGTCGAATGTAAACAGATCACTTTCTTGAAAATCTTGTGTTCATCGTGTTCTGATTTTTGCTTATTTTAATTTTCTCATTCCCACTGTTGGTAACACTGATTAGTATTTAATAAGATATGTTTGTTCATTCATTTATAGCGGTCAGAAATGTGTTATTATTATTATTATTATTATTATTATTATTATTATTATTATTATTATTATTATTATTATTATTATTATTATTATTATTATTATTATTATTATTATTATTATTATTATTATTATTATTATTATTATTATTGTTATTGTTATTGTTATTGTTATTGTTATTGTTATTGTTATTGTTATTGTTATTGTTATTGTTATTATTATTATTATTATTATTATTATTATTATTATTATTATTATTATTATTATTATTATTATTATTATTATTAATTATATTTTAATTTAAGGTACTACGAAAGTCATATCGGACGATGAATGAAACGATACTCAAATGAGCTTAAGAGCTTAACTATCAATAATATTTCAGGATAAATGAAAATTCTGGAAAAAAACCTTCTCCAGGTAACTCATCCTGACCGAGATTCGAACTGGGTAGCTCTTCAACGTGAGGCAGATACTCTACAGAGGCGGGCATTATTATTATTATTATTATTATTATTATTATTATTATTATTATTATTATTATTATCATTATGTTACATTTCGTTCCTGATGTCATTAGAAGTGGCGAAATTCCTGAGATTAATTCTTAGGCTCTCGTAATCACTCCTGAACTTCTCCAGAGTGGAAAGTATTGCTGGACAAGCCATGACGCGGCCCAAAGTCAAACTAATGCAAAACGTCAAAAGTTCCCGCGTGTTATGGCTCCAGTCATCATGTGCTGGAAAAGTGTTGAGTTCTTGGGAATACAGAATCTTGTACGTCGTTCATTTATATTTATAGTTATATTGTAAAGTTTACCTTTTACTGGTAGTGCCGTAAGCACAACACGCGTTATTAGGGTGGATTAAATCTTGATAAATACAAAGATGATAGTTTTAAAACAACAAAACCAAAATTTTAAAACTTCCCTCGCTGGGGAAAGAGGTCACATTCACTTGATTTTCTCTATGAGTGTTCCAATACTATTCTTCCATTTGCTCATTTCGCTGTAGGTATAACAAAAGAACTCTAAGTCAAAGCGATATTCAGATGTTTCAAGCTGGATGTTATGTGAAGCCTTTAAAATTTGTTTCTTTGCATGAACACGAAAAAGTTAAGACTGTCGATTTGGAGCTGAGAAAGCCTTACTTAAAGAATGCAAACTAATAATAAAGAATGTCTTGGAAATATTTAACGCCAGAAAAGTTTATTTTCGTAAATTCTGTGCTTAAATAAATCCATAATTTTGTCTGTCTCTTTCGGTTTACCAGAAACGTAAAAGTCATTCAAAATGAACAGGATTTCAGACGCTTTTCTCCCAAAAATTTAAGGCATACGTTTTATTTGTTATAAAAATATCTTAAACACACTATGCAATTTTGAGTTGTAATATCTTTGTATCGTGTCTTACGAAGGTATGGCGTTTCGATTTTGATTTGCAAAAGCTTCTTCAAAATAGTTTTGACGGTGGAAAACGGCATGTTGCTCACAAGATTTGTGCTGGTCCTTGAGGATTTAAAAGGACAAAAATAGCGAGCTGTTTATATTTACCTCTGTTCCAATGTTGCTGCGCCTGCGCGCCCTGTATTATCGCTGTCACTGACATCATCGGCTTCTCCTTCTTCAACATAGTCAAAACACTGAAATCACTATCACACACTGTTCACTTAGACATGAGGGAGGGCAGCGGTACTCCACGATGTAAACACCGTAGCTGCCGCAGCGAAACTGGCCGGGTAACACAGCCAACCGGCCGGCAGAGCGCGCAAGGTTAAACATCTGTCTGGCGGGCTCGGGGTTCGTACCTCTGCGCACGATCCTGTCTCCAAGCGCCAGTTCGCCTTGACAACTTCCTAGCTTTACGCAGCAAGTAGTTGAGGCATTCCTCTATAGCCTGTCTGCCTCACATTCAACAGGTTCCGAGTTCGAATCCCGGTCAGGTGTTAAGGTTCCTTCCACGGTTTTCCCTAATCCTGAAAGATGAATGTTGGGTTACTCTATGCTCTATGTGTCCTGTACTCATTTGAACATCATTTCACTCATCGCCGATATGACGTAACGTTGGTTTTCTCTTATCCTGAAAGATGAATGATGGGTTACTCTAAGCTCTATGTATCCTGTACTCATTTGAACATTTCACTCATCGCCGATATGACGTAACGTTGGTTTTCCCTTATCCTGAAAGATGAATGTTGGGTTACTCTAAGCTTTATGTATCCTGTACTCATTTGAACATTTCACTCATCGCCGATATGACGTAACGTTGGTTTTCTCTTATCCTGAAAGATGAATGTTGGGTTACTCTAAGCTCTATGTATCCTGTACTCATTTGAACATCATTTCACTCATCGCCGATATGACGTAACGTTGGTTTTCTCTTATCCTGAAAGATGAATGATGGGTTACTCTAAGCTCTATGTATCCTGTACTCATTTGAACATTTCACTCATCGCCGATATGACGTAACGTTGGTTTTCCCTTATCCTGAAAGATGAATGTTGGGTTACTCTAAGCTCTATGTATCCTGTACTCATTTGAACATCATTTCACTCATCGCCGATATGACGTAACGTTGGTTTTCTCTTATCCTGAAAGATGAATGTTGGGTTACTCTAAGCTCTATGTATCCTGTACTCATTTGAACATCATTTCACTCATCGCCGATATGACGTAACGTTGGTTTTCTCTTATCCTGAAAGATGAATGATGGGTTACTCTAAGCTCTATGTATCCTGTACTCATTTGAACATTTCACTCATCGCCGATATGACGTAACGTTGGTTTTCTCTTATCCTGAAAGATGAACGATAACTCTAAGCTCTATGCTCCCTGGACTCAATTGAACTTCATTTCACTAATCGCCCGGTATGACTTAACTTGGAGGTTTTCTCTCATCCTGAAAGATGAATTTCTAGTAACTCTAAGCTCTATGTACCCTGAACACATTTGAACATCATTTCATTCATCATCCGATATGACTTTACGTTGGAAATCTTGCCTTATCCTGAAAGATGAATGTCTGTTAATTCTAAGCTCTATGCACCTTGTACTCATTTGAATATCATTTCATTCTTTTTCCCATATGACAACGTTGGAGGACGTATATTTAAAAAAATGTTTCATATGCAAGAAAACGAATATTTTACCAAAATATAAATGATAACATTTATTTTGAAAGGTAGCTATGAGAATAATTTTATTGTAAATGGAACAATTTAGAACACCTTATCAAATAATCAGAATTTCATTTGTTGCAGCGGTTGTTACAAGCCAACAAACTGCACCATAGCAACCGCTGTTTGTACGAAACAAATGAAGTTGTCTATATTATTAAACAAGATAAAGAAAACCTGCAGAAAAAAAAGTTATATAACCATAATATGTTGGCAGCTAAAACTGCTGTTCGTGATGTATATTTAAGAGCAGCTCAACCACTAGATCATCAGCGGCCTAAAATAAAAAAGTGCAGTTAGTGCAGTCATAAGCTAATTTTATATGGGACGTGAGACAAAAGACAAACTAAAGCGAAGTGTTGGTTTGAGTGACGAGTGTCATGCACAGCGTAGTGCAGGGAGGACAGGAGACTAAAGCTGGCAAAACAGAAGACGGCAGTTTTAACCAAGGTAAATTTTCTGCACTTTTTAACATACAAATTGTCCACGTAACGAATTTTCAACTGATTCTTTCGAGCGTTCCTAGTTAGTGTAAAAATACATAATAAACAAGGCCACAAAGCACTTTTCTGCCTGTTTATTATCAATACTAAGAGTAAAAAAACGTAACTTAGGGAACATAAAAGAAAATGACAACGTAAACTCGCTTATTAAAACTTAACTGCTTTCATTTAAGACTTAAAGATAATGTCAAATACATTCATCTCAGTGTTTTCATGTTGTTTATAATACAAATTTCAGTTTTATTAAAATTTTTATCGCATGAGGCATTTTTAACTTGTAAAATGTTCTTTAAAATGTTCGTGCAGCATTTATCTTTCAAATCAATAACCAAGATGGCCCAAGCTTGGTATACTATATGGCAAAGCGAGAAGGCATATCGAAATAAATTCGTTTATCTGAGCTTATTGCATATACACGGCGAGTCCAGTGTATAAGTTTGTTCAGATATAATCATATCTTCTGGACAGCAACGTGTCATACATCGGCAAGCACGAGAAAACATATATAGACACACGCAGTTTCCAATCGCTCTTTTTGTGTTTCGTAATTTACTGTATATCAACTTACTAATATTTTACTCTTCTATTATGTGTTTCAAATGGGAAGATGTATGCCCTTGAGCACTACTAGGCGAGCAACCAATGGGAGTCCTGCGGTGTGTGAGGAGCGCCAACCTAATAAATCTGTATGAAATACTATTCCCGCTAAGACAAACATTCAGATTTCGCCAAAACTGATCCATGTGGAAGATAGAGAGTAATGTATCTAACATAACCATGAAAACCTCGTATTTTTACCTCAAATAGTTTTTCTAATACAAATAAATAAAACATTATTACCTGTATTATAACAATACATCACGACGTAGGCACTGTATGAATATCATTATTGGTTGGCATGTATGCGGGTACGTATATTTGTAATTACTCAGAACTGAAACGTAAATGTTTGACATGACGTGATAAAAGAATTACTTTGAATAAGCCAATTCGAGCGAGAGGAAACAATAAATTTCCTGCTGCCCTGGCAGAACGTGTGTGGTCACATTATATCTTTGTTTATGAATGGTTCGTAATCTCTATTTATTCTAGAGAGTTCAAAGTGGTTGGTAAGTATGTATGTACATATACTTTTCATTACTCAGAACTGAAATTTAAACTACTGCGTGACGTGATAAAAGAATTACTGTGAATAAACCAAGGTGTTAAATTTGAGAAAGAGCAAACATTTCATTTCCTGTTAGCCTGTGGAATGATGTATGCTTATGTTTATGAATGAATGCTGGATAAGAAGTGTTTATTTACTCTGGAGAGTTCAGATCAATATCATTCAGTTCTTCTTTACATAGAGTAAGAGTTAAATAGTGCAATGGCTTCTTGCGGTGAATTTAGTGGCGAGTCAAAAAGGCAATTTATTCCGAAGTCAGGCTCGAAGTATTGTTTTTAAGGTGTACACGTTCTTCAAAAAATTGGGCAATGAGGAATATAGAAATCGGCTCGATTTCAAAAATGCTCAACGGCTTACTGCTGAAGCGTGTGGTGTAGGTAAAGCAAATGTGTCCCGCATTTGGATTAGAAAAGAAGGTAATTCATAAACTATAATTATAGTTGTAGTATTTAAAAATATACATAATTTGCGCAAATGCTTTTTCCAATTTTGATTTTGGCAACTGCATCATTGTAAAAGTTTGTAAAGTATAATTCGCTTACCCTTACATCTAGCGCCAAGCAGACCTGCATGTTGAATGAGTATGCGAAAGAGAGGGAAATATAAAAGGAGTGGTGTAACAAGCTGGCAACGCTGAGTGTGATACGACATCAGATTAGCTGGACTCCAGAACCCTTCCCATTTGAAACACATAATAATCATTGTGCATTGCCTAGGACCAGGCCTCTTGTATAGAGTCTTCAATGGTCACTGTTTAAATAGCATAACGATAGAAATCAAAATGGAATGTCATAGTTTATGCATACAACTTTCTAAAAAAAATGCCATTTCCAAATTTTGAGTCACTTATCGCAGATGCATTGCCTCAATATTCTCAGTAAAACAGGACTTTTCAAATGTGCATGTATCCACCAGCCACTTCAGGTTTGGGAACAAAACGTAATAGTTGGGCGCCAAATCCGGTGAATATAGTGGATGTGGAAGCGAAGTTCGTACTGGTTTGCAACACAATGCCAGAGGAGTGTGAAGGTGCACTATCCTGATAAAACGGAAATCGTTTTGCCCACCAAATGTAGAGGTTTGGTCTGAATTGCACCCTTCAATTGTTCCTGTAGTGAAGTGAGTGAGCGTGTGGTGTTTTAGGGCCCGTCGACAACAAGGTCATTTGGGCCCGAAGTCAACATTAAAGCCTAAAAGCTACACTAATTAAGCTAAAAAGGTAAAATAAAATAAAAACACTTAACTATTAAAAGTACATAAAAAGCTTATCCCAGTGCTAATAATTTAAAATCTCTAAAATTAATAAATATAAAATACAAGTCAGACTTGTTTATTAAAACCAATTTCAGTATCAAACCGCAGAGCCTTAACCACGGCCACTGGGTCGTCCCCTAAAACTCCCAGCAAATTAGTTCCCAAGCCCAAAGAATGGCGAACGCGGGCGTACTGCGGGCAATCGAGCAATACATGCCGCACAGTGAGGCGTACTGCACACGGAGCACACACAGGGGCCGGTTCCCCTCTTAACAAATGACCATGAGTAGCTCGTGTGTGTCCAATTCTCAGCCGGGTGAGTACCACCTCGGCTCGCCGGTTATCCCTGCAGGAAGTTGGCCAGGGTTGTACGCTCTCCTTTATTGCCCGGAGTTGTGTGCCTTCCAAAGCTGTCCAGGATTGCTGCCAAGCAGATAGGAGTTGGCGTCGGAAAACACGTTGCACATCCTGGTATGGCACCGTAGTTGTTAAACTCCGGGGAAACGGCAAGCGGACTTAGCAGCCGCGTCCGCCTCCTCTGTGTGATGGTTCTGCCTTTCTGGAGATTCAACACACCATGAGACTCAAATAGACATTTTTTTTCTGCAGGTGGAATTATTTTTGCTCTTTTTGTGAAATTTCAACTGTTTCTAACCATTATTTGGATTGCTCCTTCTTCTCTGGCGTGTAATGAATCAATCCAAGGTTCATCCACTGATACAAAATGTCGGAGAAACTGGTAACTGAAAAGAACAAACAGTCTTGAAATGTCCATTCGAATGAGTTTTTAGTCCCTTAGGGAAAAGCATTCTCATAACCAAAACGTTGTGTAAACAGCCAAGTCATCTACGATCACGAAGTACGGTTTAATCCATTTTTCTCAAGATGTAGTGTTTCGTAGCGGTTTTTGAACACCCTGAGCACTCATTTTCTTAACCGGAAATACAACCATGGTAAAATTCAGTCAGCCCACTTTATAACATACGAAAATCCATTATTATGGAATCTGACACCTTTTTTATTTCATTGGAATGAAATTCTTAGTATTTTATAGCAGCTCTTAATAGAGCAGTGGAAGATAACACTGCTTTTGGCTGGTCCCGTAGCTCAGTCGGTCGAGCACCTACCTACTGTGCTAGGGATCTCAGGTTCGATTCCCGGCTAGAGATGGGGACTTTTCTCCAACCAAGAAGAAACTAAGACTCTTCCCCAGAGTCTAGAGGTATAAATGAGAGTGAATGTGTGTATGATCTAATCATTAACACCCAACGTATACGAGTTAACACTTTCGATATGTTCCAAAGGAGAACAGCCGCCGATATGACCACTGCAGTTAAATGAGGGTATAAATAGAACCCAAAAAAACACTGCTTTTGTTTACCCGATCATCACAAACACACACACATGTAAAATTTCATTTCATTCCTGAACAAGCACACCTCAGGACGTGTTGAAGCACGGCCTCCTAGATCTCCAGATCAGATATATAGGTACTATTTTTGCCTGCTACCAAATGGATGTACTGTGGGAATGCAACTGCTGCCATCGATCTGCTTATGATACGCCTAGACTTACAATCTCCTTCATATATACATCACACACAAAAGTGAACCTAAAGAGAAAAACAGCAAGAATAAACCACAACTCTGGAGTATTAGAGAGGCAAAATATTTTTTAAAGTATGGAATTCCTTTTGAATAGCCGTCTTCTTGTCCACTTTGGTTTTAAGTCGATGCTTCTTTGTTCACAGCATGGTTACTGGATTGTATTTACTTTAAATTTTGTGACGAAAAACTTGATTAGACAGTTGATATTAAAAGTGGAGTTTTTAGTAGTTCACTATGTTAGAAGTAGAACGTTCTTCCCCTTAGTACTCCAAAGTTTTTAACACGTCGGTAATGCCAACTTTGGTTTATGACAATCGTCTCATTAAAGAAGGCCATGAATCTGAGTTAAACAATACTTGTGTATAAAATGGCACAATCGACGTTTAAGTTTTCTCAAAAGAGGAGTAAGTGCGTAAAAAGTAATCTATTAACAAAATAAAATTGTATGTTATTTTCATGGCTTTATTATTTCCACTGTCTCCGTTATGCAGAATGTTGTGGTTTTCTAAAAGTCATGTTGTCAACACTGACGCTACGTGAGATAAATAAATATCATGACCATGAGAAAGGTAAAACAATATATTGTCACGAGGCGCTTATTATGTGGTGGAAGGGAGAGAGAAGCGGGAGTGAAAGAGACAGATAGCGTTGAAGCCACGCCTACGCCCATGCGCAGCGCTAATGACGTGCCGAGGAGAGACGTGGTGGGGACAGGAAGAGTCAGAGAAAAGTCTGGACAATTCCTTCGCCATCGCAGGGGTCCGTGAAGCTTCGGGAAGTTTCGCCAACCTTCGTGATACAGCGAGTGATTGTATAAAAGTGATGGACTGGACTAAGTGCGCACTGTTTTGTGTCAGTATGCCGACGATGTCCTCATACTGGCGCAGAACAAGAACGTCCGCTACTGTCTCCCCCCACTACAGCGTAAGCCCCACGCCATTGGCAGGTGGAGTGAGAAGTGGAGGATGGCCATTAGCCCGCAGAAGAGCTCCGCTCTCATGCTGGCCAATGCCCGTAGCTGCCGCCCAGATGGAGACCTGCGGTTACGGCGGAGAAGAATCCCCTGGGTTCGAACCGCCAAATACCTGGGAATCCAACTGGACCGCGGCCTCACTTTCACTCCGCATGTCAGGGCAAAGGCCGGCCTCGGCCACGCTGCACTCAGGCAACTCTACCCTATCTTTCGATCCACTATGCCCATCCGCCTCAAACTGCGGACGTACCGTGCAATCATCCCGCCTCTGATCCTGTATGGATGCGAGGTCTGGGGTTCGGTGGCTCATACCACCTTCCGCAGGCTGCAAGCCGTGCAGAACAGAGCCTTAAGGACGATCTACGGTACCGACCGCAGGTTCCCATCTCACTTCCTGCACACCCAGTCTGGCATACCATACGTCGAAGACGTCGTGCGTGAACGAACACGCACGTCGTATGCCAGGATCACTCCCCACCCCAACCAGGTGGTAAATTCACTCGGTTAATACGACCACCGTCTCCCCACGACCTGGTTTTGTTAAACCTTAACACCTTAATTCCCATCTGGTCTCTCGCTACTGGTTCCACCACTGCTTGACGGATCGCTAGCGACCGCACAAAGCAAGGTGGAACGGGCACTGTCCCCCCCCCCCCTAAGGGGGAATATTCCGGTACCAGAAGCATCAGTAGAGGCTAACTGCGCCGTCTTACTAAACGACACGCAAGCTTGCGCATAAACATATATCTATCATACCGCACGGGATAATCCGCACAGCGGATAGGTACCTTGGCGTGTAACCCTCTCCCGGGCGACCTGCACCTGCTCTTGGCTCTTGACAGTTCAGTTCAGGCAGGAAGCCATAAGGAGTAGTTGTAAGTGAGCACTGTGCAGACAGCCTGGAAGAATGCGTACGTGTGTGTTACGTCATTTTGCTATTGGCAGAGCTGTACAAGTGTGTTTCAACGGAAATAAAGATCATTTTGAATTTATGCAAATTGGACTCTTAATTCTACGAACCCACAAAGTCACAATATATAGGCACGCCTCGGTAGCGTGGTGGTAGCATGTCTGCCTCACGTTCAAGAGATCCCGAGTTCGAATCTCGGTCAGGGTGAGTTACCTGGATAAGGTTTTTCCGGGGTTTTCCCTTATTCCTAAAAGGACGAATGTCGGGTAACTCTAAGCTCCATGGACCCTGGGCCCATTTGAGCATCATTTCACCCATTCCATTCATCGTCCGATATGACTTTAAAAAGTTAAAGGACGTAAATTACAAAAAAGTATTATATATAGGACTACCTGAAAGGATTTTATTTTGTTCGTAAGTCAGACCGGCCCGTGCAATCGCACCTACTCATAAAATAAAAACTTCCTTTTAGCCATTATTATTATTATTATTAATTATTATTATTATTATTATTATTATTATTATTATTATTATTATTATTATTATTATTATTATTATTATTATTATTATTATTATTATTATTATTATTATTATTATTATTATTATTATTATTATTATTATTATTATTATTATTATTATTATTATTATTATTATTATTATTATTATTATTATTATTATTTTTAGTTTACGTCCTCCAACGTTGTCATATCGGACGATGAAAGAAATGGGTGAAATAAGTCTCAAATGAGCCAGGGATCCATAGAGCTTAGAGTTAGCCGACATTCATCTTTCAGGATAAGGGAAACCCCCGGAAAAACCTTATCCAGGTAACTCACCCTGACCGAGATTCGAACTCGGGACCTCAGCGTGTGGCAGACATGCTACCACCACGCTACCGAGGCTGGCTTTTAGCCATGAATGGTTTTACATCCACAAAATAGGTTAGTGGGTACAAACAGTTACATTTTTACACAAATTTTCTGGTTTTCCTTGTTTAATTATTGCACATTTTGCAGGTGCTACTGCGATTTCTGAACTAGATATTTGTGAATCAGACTTTGAAAACGTTAATAGTTTTTGTTGTGTATTTTACAAGACACTTTGGAGTAATCTCTTTCCTTACATCGGCTTTAACTAACTTGCAATTTAAAAGAGCCAGATCTGGGATCCAACAAAGGAAATATATAATTTAACAAAATTGTCTCTTGCACTGTCATCATTAATCAGACTTGCTTGACAATATGGGGTCGGCTTCGTCTTCACAATTCAAATAACTGCATTCATCTGTCATTCAAATCCACGTCATCAACCACTGCTGCTATGCGCTTTTGTTTTTATTTCATGGAGAACATTGCTGTTTCTATTACTGGGCATCTGTGTACGTTCCAAAAGTCTTATATAATAATTAATTCTGTATTATATCAACACTGCATTAATGTTATGTATAAAGAAAGAAAATCTCTACGTACGTGGGGCAATCTCAGAAGAGGAATGCGATAGTTCTTGCACACAGGGAACTATAAAACACCTAACTTCAATTTATTAATACTAAAAGATAATAAAGGATTTACAACACGTTTGTTGGGAATTTCAGGAGTAAATAATACTCCACAGAGATGCGTCTAAAACCAACCAACACAAATACGAGATCTGTTTAAAAAATCCGGAACATACGTAATTTCCCGCCAATGGAATGTTGCGATAACCCTGCACACGCCTGTGTTTCATGTGTAAACTGCTGAAAGTCTCATTACTGTATGTCTGTTATTTATTGCTCAGTGCTATATGGAGTAGAACGATGGAAGACTTAGAGGAGCAAAGCCCCTATATTAAATCAGACTTAAAATTCAAGAAAACCTTTACAGAGACATGTCAAATGAGTGCTTAAGCTATATTCACGCGGTTTGAAAATGGCCAACCGAAAGTTAAAGACCTATGTCCAGGACGCCCTTAGACGTCTATCGACAACGCTCATGTCAGGAACGTCAACAAAATTGGATGTGCCTGTCTCAGACTGACTGTCCAAGAGACTGCAGAAAATATGAGAAGGAAACTGAAACTGCCTGAAATGTGGCGAGACAATTCATGGCTCTTGCATCATGATAACGCACCCGCACAATCTTCCCTCTTGGTGCTTGCACAAAAAAGACATACTGTCCTGCTTCATTCTCCACACCCTCAAGATCTGGCCTCTGCGGACATTTGTTTTATTTGCAAAGTTGAAAACTCCTTTGAAAGGACGAAGATTTGCAACGATAGACGACAGGAAAAAAAAGTTAGCATCGGCGCTTCGCGCCATCCAGAAAGAAGTACTAAGTCTGCTTCCAGAAGTGGAGACGGCGTTGGGAGCGGTGTATCAATTGTTGGGGAGACACCATGCACAATAAGTAAAAAGAGAGAGTAGAACAATTGTGTGTAGGAATACATAAGCTGAGGCTTTCACGGCCGGCGTCTTGAAGATAAATGTTGTGTTCCGGGCTTATGGGCCGTGGTCTAGGAGTTCTTGAGTGTACCGACGTTTCGCCAGGAACTGCGCCGAAAGTCATTCGACTTTTGACTTCCACAGCAGACAGATCAACGCTGATGATGCAGTTCCTGGCGAAACGTCGGTTCACTCAAGAACTTCTAGACCACGGCCTATAAGTCCGGAACATAACATTTGTGTGTACGGAGTTCCGGAGTGTTTTGAACAGACCTCGATGGCAATAAACAAACAAAACACAATACTAACATCAAGGAGCAATCCTACCTATAGTGTAGGAACCTTATTTATATTTACCTGTAATTTATCAAGTACTGCAAATGTACATATAATAAAAGTTTCAAATCTCTTAATAATAACCTTTAATGTTCACTAAAGCTTTTCCATATCAAACCATAAAAAAGCAAAAATTTAAGTTTTTTTTTCTTTTAACTGTTTTAATTAAGTTCGTTAGCAGGGCATGCCGAATAAATGCATAAAGAGAGATAAACAAGTGAACCGATATTTTGCAATAAACAACTGAGAAAGGATTGGATTGCTCGGAGGGATTCGGCACCTCAACCAGAGTGGTCTTTTGTACCTATGTCCCAAGTGGGGCACCCCCTGGAGGGAAGATAAGGCGAGAGGAGAAAGAGGGCGGCCGACCTCAAGGAGTCACTACAGTACACATGGCGAGGTCCATACACTTTAACATATAGAAGCTCCTCGGCAATGGGTTTAGAAAAACCCACATCCCACGTAGCCCCAAAACAGCGACGACGCCATTTTGGACACGAGAGGCCGTCCCCTCCCAAAGAAAGCAAGACTCTATGCAGGCTTATACAGCCGACATCCCACCTGCAGCGTTCCTGAAGCGGCCCACTGGGCCGTCTCGGAGACCGGAGTCCACCCCGCCGGAAGAGAAAGTGTTTCTCAGATCATATCATCGTGCCATGCACCACCGAGACTCCCTCCGACACTTCTAATCTGAAAGACACCACCAGATGAAATATGACGTGAAATAATAATTGAGAAGAAACAGCGGGACAACAAATTCACATGGCGATCCGGGAAAACAACCGAAAAAACCATGTGTACGGTACATCGGCTACAGGAATCGAATCCTGACCTCCCGAATGTGGGCCACAAACCAAACCGCCTGACCCATCCCGCTCCGTACTGAGAACAACTGTCTTTCTATAGTGTCACCTTGTCGTGGGGCCCGCCTCGGTAGCGTAGATGGTAGCGTGCCTGGCCTCACATTCAAGAGGTCCCCAGTTCGAGTCCCGGTCACGGTGAGTTACCAGGACAAGTTTTTTTCGGGGTTTCCCGTTTCCTGAGAGACGAATGTCTGATAACTCTAAGCTCTATGGAACCTAGGCTCATATCAGCATCATTTCACCCACTTCATATATCGTTCAATATGACTTAACGTTGGAGGTTTCCCTTATCCTGAAAGATGAATGTCTAGTAGCTCTAAGCTCTATGTACCCTGTACTCATTTGAACATCATTTCATGCATCGTCTGATATGACTTAACGTTGGAGGTTTCCCTTATCCTGAAAGATGAATGTCTAGTAGTTCTAAGCTCTATGTACCCTGTACTCATTTTAATATCATTTCATTCATCGTCCGATATGACTTAACCTTGGAGGTTTCCCTTATCCTGAAAGATGAATGTCTAGTAGCTCTAAGCTCTGTGTACCCTGTACTCATTTGAACATCATTTCATTCATCGTCCGATATGACTTAACCTTGGAGGTTTCCCTTATGCTGAAATATGAATGTCTAGTAGTTCTAAGCTCTATGTACCCTGTACTCATTTTAATATCATTTCATTCATCGTCCGATATGACTTAACCTTGGAGGTTTCCCTTATCCTGAAAGATGAATGTCTAGTAGCTCTAAGCTCTGTGTACCCTGTACTCATTTGAACATCATTTCATTCATCGTCCGATATGACTTAACCTTGGAGGATTCCCTGATCCTGAAAGATGAATGTCTAGTAGCTCTAAGCTCTATGTACCCTGTACTCATTTGAACATCATTTCATTCATTGTCCGATATGACAACGTTGGAGGTTTCCCTTATCCTGAAAGATGAATGTCTGGTAACTCTAAGCTCTATGTACCCTGTACTCATTTGAACATCATTTCATTCATCGTCCGATATGACATCACTGGAGGTTTCCCTTATCCTGAAAGATGAATGTCTAGTAGCTCTAAGCTCTATGTACCCTGTACTCATTTGAACATCATTTAATTCATCGTCCGATATGACAACGTTGGAGGTTTCCCTTATCCTGAAAGATGAATGTCTAGTAGCTCTAAGCTCTGTGTACCCTGTACTCATTTGAACATCATTTCATTCATCGTCCGATATGACAACGTTGGAGGTTTCCCTTATCCTGAAAGATGAATGTCTAGTAGTTCTAAGCTCTATGTACCCTGTACTCATTTGAACATCATTTCATTCATCGTCCGATATGACATCACTGGAGGTTTCCCTTATCCTGAAAGATGAATGTCTAGTAGCTCTAAGCTCTATGTACCCTGTACTCATTTGAACATCATTTCATTCATCGTCCGATATGACATCACTGGAGGTTTCCCTTATCCTGAAAGATGAATGTCTAGTAGCTCTAAGCTCTATGTACCCTGTACTCATTTGAACATCATTTCATTCATTGTCCGATATGACTTACCCTTGAAGATTTTCCCTTATTCTGAAAGATGAATGTTTAGTAAGTCTAAGCTCTATGTACCCTGTACTCATTTTAACATCACTTCATTCATCGTCCGATATGACTTAACGTTGGAGATTTCCCTTACCTTAAAAATGAATCTCTGGTACCTGAACCCTGTACTCATTTGAACTTCATTTCATTCATCATCCTATATGACAACATTCAAGGACATGAACTAAACAAAAAATTAAAATACCTAGTCCAATTTTTGGGTAAAATATAATGCTGTAGGTAGACATGAGAGAAAGTAAAACTGATTATGTCCACAAGCAACACCTGCGGTAAAATATGCTTCATTAGTACACCTTCAAGTGGAAGGTGTAAGAGCGAAAAATAAAAAAATAAATAAAAACAGCAGGAATATTTGTATAACACACTGTCCCTGACAACAAACAGGATGGCTACGGTCCGTTATTTTAATAAAACCAGTTCCTTGCTTCTCATTAGCTGCTGTTTTTATTGCAAATATAAATAATCTAATTAAATTTAATACATTAGCAACTTATCCTTCACCGCTAATATTAAACAAACAAAATCTTATACCTGAAGACAGTAACAACCTACACAAGCATCCACACATATGGATCTTTTTATAAAATTCACATGACTTTCTCTACACTTCTACGAATTATTCTCAAGAAGACTTATTTCTCTACCTACTTCAAGCTAAATATTATCTTACTGTAGTAACAAGGGAATACAGCAGGCTTTAAGTGATAGTCAAATGTTTTAATACTGGTTGTCTAAGTGACGTCTTTGAAATTCCATTCTCTTTGTATGTCCAAGAGAAACAAAATGAAGGTACAAGGGAATATGGGAATACAGTAGACTTTAAGTGATAGTCAAATGTTTTAAAATTGGTTGTCTAGGTGACATCTTTGAAATTCTGTTCTCTTTGTATGTCCAGGAGATAAAGAATGAAGGTACAAGGGAATATGGGAATACAGTAGACTTTAAGTGATAGTCAAATGTTTTAAAACTGGTTGTCTAGGTGACGTCTTTGAAATTTTGTTCTCTTTGTATGTCCAGGAGATAAAGAATGAAGGTACAAGGGAATATGGGAATACAGTAGACTTTAAGTGATAGTCAAATGTTTTAAAACTGGTTGTCTAGGTGACGTCTTTGAAATTTTGTTCTCTTTGTATGTCCAGGAGATAAAGAATGAAGGTACAAGGGAATATGGGAATACAGTAGACTTTAAGTGATAGTCAAATGTTTTAAAACTGGTTGTCTAGGTGACGACTTTGATATTGCGTTCTCTTTGTGAGTCCAAGAGATAAAAAAGGTGAATGGCCTCCCACCTGAGAAAAGTATTAATTGTTGAAAAACTCAAACAAATGACAAGGAATATCTCCAAAATGGTTCACTCTACGCTTTTTGATGCAGTAATATTTTGCGTCTCTTTAAAATTTACCAGTTATACGAAGGTCACTCGGAATGAAGAGGGCTTCTGAAGATATTATCGGAAAATTTAAGATATAAAATTCATTTGTTATATTTCAATAAAAATCCTAAGAACCATTTTGGAAACTCGATATTTTGAAAAATGTTTCATGTAAAGGTAGTCTGGAGCGGAGGAATTTTCTTAAACATTTTCGTTTTTTGAGTAATACTGTTGAAGAACATCCCATACGTATAGTTCCACTGAAACCTCGGTACATATGGGTCTATCTACTACATGTGTGGTAGAGAAAGTAGAAACGTTTCTTTTATAACTTCTGTGACCAGAACGATTCTGTTTTAAATATATGTGCGGTGAGAAAGAGAAACAAAGATACTTTAACAGTACGCTCTTTAGGTTCTGATAGGTGGATGAAAATGTATTTGTGTTCGTAGAGTCTATATCTATCTGTCTCATCGTTTCTCACCTCGCACATGTTTACAACACGATTGTTCTTGCTTCAAAGCGTTCACGGAGCATCACAATAATATTTTATGAAATCTCTGTATCGGAATATTGTGTGGAATGCAATGCTTCCTCAAAGTGTTAAAACAAACCTTGCAGGCCGATTTAACACCAATATGCCGGTTGAGTACAAAGTATTGTAACTTTGTGGGTTCGTAAAATTAAACGTCTAGTTTGCATAAATTCAAAATGTTCTTTATTACAAGTAAAAACACTTTGTACAGCCCTTTGCAACAGCAGAATTGCGTAACATACACAAACGCAGCCTTCATGGTCGTCTGCCCACACCTCCACACAGCTGCTGTCCGACTAGCCGCGACGCTTTTATAACCGAACCATCGTTTCTCGAAAGTTGCCGAAGCTTCCCTGCCTTTAACGACGGCAGGCGAAGGGGAGGGAACTGTCCAGACATCTCTCGAGCTCTTTCTCTCGACAAGTACGGAGCGCTCTTCCGTGGGTGTGGCTTGAGCGCTACCTGTCTCTTACACTCCCCGCTTCTCTGGTAGCTCAATGGGTTAGAGCGACTGGACGGAAACCAGGAGATCCGTGGTTCAAATCCCGGCCTGGCATGAATTTTTCAGGCTGACTATCAAAAACCTTTGCCAATATACGGCTAGTGTGAAGAAATGATTAATTTCCATTAAATAACTTAAATAATAAGAGTTTAATTATTAAGCCTGGGACTCAAGTACTTACAATAGTAAGTCGCCACAAACAGTGTATCTCGGATGCGAGAGCCCCTAGTGGTTTACCGGGAAAATATACGAGTCAAATGGAGATTTTAATGTCATGACGGCAAATTGGTAATGGTAACTTAATGGTTTAGAGCGACTGGACGGAAACCAAGAGAAACGTGGTTCAAATCCCGGCCGTGGCATTGAATTTTTCATGCTGACTATCTACCAAGGCCCATTTTACATTGATGGCAACTTAAATACTGAGGTGTATTTGCGCCTTCTACAAAATTAAATAATTCCTGCTTGTGTTACTTTATTCCCTGGAGGAGGAGAAATTCTAAATGATATCTTATTCCAGCAAGATGGTGTCCCTGTACATTGTGGAAGGCAGGTGGTGAATTATCTAAATCGTGAATTTCCAGGAAGATGGATTGACAGTACTGAATGGCCACCAAGATCTCCAGACCTGAACACCTCAGACTTGTTCTTGTTGGGATATTTAAGTGGAGGGTTTACAAGGACCGACCAAGAGATCTTGAAGAGTTAAATCAAAGTTTTGGGCAAGAAATACAGCTGATCAGGCGAACAGCGTTGCTGGAAACAAGACAGACTTTCACATAGTTTGGCAGAAAATGGAGGCCATTTTGAGCATTTTTTGAAGTGAATTCATCAATACAGCACCACTAATTTTGTTACGAATGTCTTTTCTTGGATTACGTTTCAGCACGTCCAAATAAATTTAAATTACAGTTCAAAAAAAAGCATTTACAGTACGTTCCGACACCTGAGGACAAAAAAAAAATGAAACAGACATGTCACTAAAAGTGCCACGCCCTATTCACGATCATAGTAATATGAAAACATATTGATATCTTACCCCCCTCCAGGGTGCAACAGCCCATATAGGGCCAGGACCTGCCAACCCGAATTCCGACTTCACGCCCACATATGCAAGGTAGAGGTGGGCGATCATCCAACCGATACGGGGAGATGTGGTCAACATCTCGGCATCCCCCAGACGGAACGTTGGTTTTCATGACCAAAGCCGCTTACCTATCGTAAGCTCCTCAATTTCCTCACGATGTTGAGTGGGCACCGGGCCTACCCCAGGTACTTAAAATCTGCATCCCAAGGATGGGATCGATCCTGGACCGCTTTCCGTGGCAGGGAGCCAAGGTATCTTAGCCCACTACGCCACGGCGCAGGACGATATTTTATAGCTTTTGTAAAAACTCACTTCACAAAACTATAACAAAGTTATTGTTCCATACGTTATACTCACGAAGATAGCAGTTGTGCAGACTATAATAAACAAATGAATATACAGTGAGAACGACACAACCCTTACTGTGGGCTAATACTGTGAAGAATTGTTAAAGGATATGGCGACGTTTACTGCATTCGCAGGCAGCAGCCTCTGTAAGTTTGTGTATATTAAACGAAAATATACTTTATAAACAAGGTGTCACTTCTACAAAAACAAAGCTAATTGTGAGTTTCTCAGGCACAGAAACTATTAGGCCCGGTTGCATAAAACATAATCCAAGTTCAAGCACATGAAAATGATCTTCAGTCAAGCTGAACTTACAATTTTGGTTGTATAAAAATTTATCTAAATTCATGGACTCTTGATCTAAGATCAAATCTAACTGGTGAATTTTCTCCAGTTAATTTGATTGAACTTAGATCAGCAGAACTGCAGAATTTACACAATAGTTTCTGAGAAGAAATAAGTAGTGCAGCTTTAAATAGTAAATAAAGCATTTTTGTGGTTATTTGCATAAATAATTGGCCTCTTTATTTCACAAATATATGTTAAAGATGGATCATTTATGTTCATAACCTATACATTTGTTTTATTTTCGGAATTCAGGTCACTCTGATAACTCTGATGATTAGAATTTTCAATTTGAAAGGTCTCCTCGTGTTTTCCTACATAGGAAATCCTATCTCAGAACTAAATGACAGAAAATTCAAAATGAGATTTCTACTATCAAAGCATGTAATCGAAGAACTGGAGCATAGGCTACATGGACACAAACCCTGAGGAATTATGTACTCAATCCAATATTTATGATCCTGCTCACATTCCGAATCTATACAACTGAAATCTTCCAGATAATGATCAGGAATATATTCTTATTCAGTATAAGCAAAGGGACTCCGTATAGAACAATATACAAAGTTACAAGGAAGATTGCAGCTTTAAGATCTTATTTCATCAGGATGCCTATGGAAAAGGGTGAAATAAGAAGAATTACGCGAGATTTAAGGTTGGCTAAACGCATCTTCTCTTTTATATAAACTTCCATTCTTTGTTTATTTTCTCCAACTCACAGTATTGTACACAGACGAAAATGAAAAAGTTGGGCATATAATGGAGATACAGTAAGCGAAATGATTAACTTTTGATAAATATGTTTCAATATGGAGTAAATTCTTATACTGTTTATTTAAAATAACATTATTTCTACGACAAATAAGCATAAAGCTAAAGATTTATTTAGTTTTTCTTATGTCTAGATTGGCTACTCTGTGCACTTGAATTAAACAGAGTCGAGTAATTCCGATAACTATCTAATCCTTTCGATACAACACGAAAGTTGCAACATGTTTGGCGATGTTGCCGCATCGGTTTTTGTGATCTCGGATCACTACTGAACGGCGTTCATCTGATCCAAGATCAGCATTTTACAACCCACGCGGGTTCGTAAACAGTTCAATGTTTATCTTCGATTATAAATTAACTGCAGTTAGCGATTTTTATGCAACCGGGCCTTAGTACACCAAAGGATTGAGCTATTCTACTGAGGGGATTCGGCAAGTAGGTCCAAACTTGGTCTATTGTACCTATGCCCCCAAGAGGGGCATCCCTGGGAGGAAGGATGAGGCGAGAGGTTACAGAGGGCGACCACCCCAAGGAGTCAGGGTCCCTACACTTTACCAATTGGAATCTCCCCGCCTAACGTAGTCGCCCCACCAGACCCGGTTCAGACCGGAATACCGGAGGAGGAAATTTTACAAGGAGTGTATCATCCTGCCATGCAGCGCCGAGACACCCGCTGGCACTTCTAAAAGAGGCCACTAGATGAGATATTATGAAATGATAATGGATATGAAATGGAGGGACAGAAAATTAGGAAGATATAATTAATGTCGCGGCTGCGGCGACGTACACAAAAGGTTCGGCGCAGAGAGATAAGGGACAGATAGTGCCGAGCGTAGGTAAACAGCTTGCCTAAGCAGATAAAGATAGCGCGGAGATAGAAGGCAAGCCAAAACAGATAAAGTGAGGTAAATGGAACATTCTAGTGACATCTTGATTGATATAGAACAGTCCATTTCTTGTTTGTTACAGAATATTCCAGAAATATCTAGTAATATCAGTAGTGGTATATATAAGAAATGAAATGTGTAGTGTTTAACGCCCGCTTTTAGTGCCTACGGCACCGCAGGCGGTGACACTGATGATACATGAGATGAAGATAGAGCACCGGTGGAATAAAATGGCGGGGGAAACCGGAAGTCCCGGAGAAAACCCGCCCCAGCGCCGCGTTGTCCACAACAAATCTCACTTTGCGGTCGCCTGGGATCGAACCCGAGCCGCCTTTGTGAGAGCCAAGCGGTCTAACCACTGAGCCACGGCGCGGCCAGGTATATATAAGAGGCGACACGCCAGCGGAGTAGTAGTAAACAGAGTCCAAAGCGGAGTAGTAAGGAGAGTTGTTGTAAACAGAGTGTAACTGTGAATGCTGTTTTGTTTGTGGTCAACGACCTTGGAAGATTGTATGTGTATGAGACGTAATTCTGCTACTGTAAGTGTTCTTATACGGAAATGAAGCACATTTTGAATTTCTGCAACTTGGACTTTTAATTCTACGAGCCCACAGTCACATTCATTTACCCAGCATTCGCCTGGCACGCCGCGCCAGGGCTGAGTGGTTAGACCGCTGGACTCTCACTAAGGCGGCCAAGATTCGAGAGACCAGGGGCGGGTTTTCCCCGGGATCTTCAGTTTCCCCCACCATTCATTCCACCGGTGCTCCATCTTCATGTATCACCAGTGTCGCCGCCTGCGGTGCCGTAGGTAGTACCTAAAAGCGGGCGTTAAACACTACACATTTCACATATCATTCGCCTGGCAGGGTCGCCCCGTAAAAACAGATAGGTCAGGTAGCTCGGTCACGGGAATCGAACCCGGACCTCCCGAATGCGGGCCACACACGATACAGTCTGTGCCATCCTATTCTTTTACACCAGAGGAAATTACATGTACGTCACATGCTACCCGATTCTTCTGAGTAGCCTGTCTGACAGCAAGTGATCTGTAAAGGCTGGAGTTGTGTGCGTTTAGGTATACTGCACATGGACTGTACTGTTATTGCTCGCACACGTAAACTGGTGTGTACCTACAGGTGGGTACAGCCTGAGCATAACATCCACCTCAACAAAACAGTCGATTTGCACACCTTGGCCTTGTGTCTGCATACACTTGCAAGATAAATGCTTCACTAGTTCGGCGAGTACTGCGTTACAATTGTTTTCGACGTTTGCACATGTGATGGTCGTGCTGTACATATGACGTCATTCATGCTATGTGTCCAGCTAACTCGTATCGTATTCAACAGCAGAAGTGAAGTAAAATGGATAGAAGAAATGAAATGACTTTTGAAGAGAGAAAACCTATAATTAAGATGGAGAAAATCTCAAAACCATCTCTGAGATATCGCAGGTAGTAGGGTGATAACGATCAACAAATCACTGTCAGGGTAGTAGCCAGAAAATCTGTCTTATACAAACGTTGAAGTGGTCGACCTAAAATCCTCACGGCAAGAGATAAGAGCAACATTCTTCGCTGCATTAAAAGGAATCCGTGGATGACTGTTTTACTTTTTCTGCAAGCACTGTGAGATCTGTAAAGGCTACAAAGTAAGAAGTTCTATTTCAGCTCATAAAACAGGGGAAAAAACACATAAAATTCGCTTGAAAGTAACGTGAAAAGACTGCAAAACTTTTGGTAAAAGTGTTTGCCTCGGACTGCAGCCGCAAAATTTGGAAGGAGCGAAAAAAATCGAATTCCCGCAGAGAAACATGGAGGATCCGACCTTGTTTGGTTGCATCAGCGTGTTCAGGTGTCGGCAGTCTCCACATTATATGGAATAATGGATCACAGGAAGTGTGCGAGTATTCTGAAGTATCAGTGTGGAGAAAATGGGCCTCCCCAAAGCATACTGCCCCTAATCCGCGACTTTCAATTGTTATATACAGTCAGAACAGAAAGTATTCGTACACCACTAATATTATGGTGAGTATTTAAATAATAAATTAAAGCTGACTGACTCAAAAGAAAGCATTCTCAAAATAATTTGCATTTTATACGAAAATAGCAACAATGTACAAACAAAATGTCACTTGGAAATTAATTATTCTCTCACACTAGCCGTGTGTAGGCTAAAGTACGGAAAGATTGAGTCAGACTGAAAAATTCAATGTCATAGCCGGGATTTGAACCACGGATCTTCTGGTTGCCGTCCAGCCGCTCTAACCCTTGAACTACTATGGCCAACGTGCCGATATGATATTAAACTCTCCAACTGACTCGTGTTTTTCCTGGTAAACAACTTAGGAGTTCTCATAAACACATGAGACGACTACCTTAATGGCGACTTACATCGTGTAAGTACTTTAAGGCCCGGGATTTTTATAGTAAAACACTATTAGGTCAATTAATTACAATTAATTACAATTATTGATTAATTAATTACAATTGACAATTATTAACTGACCTAATAGTGGTTAACTATATAAAGCCCGGGCCTTAAAGTACTTACACGATGTAAGTCGCCATTAAGGTAGTCGTATCATGTGTTTATGAGAACTCCTAAGTGGTTTACCAGGAAAAACACGAGTCAGTTGGAGAATTTAATATCATATCGGCACGTTGGCCATAGTAGCTCAAGGGTTAGAATGGCTGGACGGCAACCAGAAGATCCGTGGTTCAAATCCCGACTATAGCATTGAATTTTTCAGTCTGACCCAATCTTTTCAAAATGTCACTTATATAAAAATAAAATTAACTTGCAAATTTTTCGGTCACAAAAAGTATTGATACACTCACAAAAAGAATACACAGTACAAAAAAAAACTGCTGTCATTCAGTACTTCGTTGGGTACCTCTTAGCTTTAATTATAGCCTCTTGTCTCCTTGGTAAGGAATGGACAAGTTTTTTAACCTCCGCCATTGGTATTCTGTACCATTCTTCCACAAGATCAGTTTTCAGTTTCTCTTTGTTGGAAATTGCCCTTTTTCTTACGCGTTTTCCAAGGATACTTCACACTTGTTCTATAGGATTAATATTTAGAGATTCGGGAGTGGTATGAAGCTGTTTTGGAACATTGTATAATATCCACAATCGTGTATTAAGCACAGTATATTTTGTATCATTATCCTCCATAAACATCCCGTCTTCTTGCAGGCCCATTTTCTCCACAATGGTATGCAACTCTTGCTTAAGAATGCCCATGTACTTTCTGTGACCCATTATTCCATCGATTACAAGCAGATTGCCGACACCTGACACGCTTACGCAACCCCAAACAATGCCCGCCTCGCTAGCGTAGATGGTAGCATGTCTGCCTAACGTTCAAGAGGTACCGAGTTCGAATTTCGGTCAGGGTGAGTTACCTGGATAAGGTTTTTCCCCGGAGTTTTTCCTTACCCTGAAAGACGAATGTCGGGTAACTCTAAGCTCCATGGACCCCGGACGCATTGAACATCATTTCACCCATTTCATGCATCGTCCGAAATGACTAAATGTTCCCCCTAGGGGAGGGGATCCGTCCCCTTCAGCTGCCGTGGTGCGGGCGCTGCGGACCCCTAGCACTCGTGGTACCTTTGACGTTACTACAGGAACCTCGGGCCGAACATTCGAGCCCCTCCCTGATTGGGAGTTGTTCGGATTGGGTTGGACTCGAGGGGACAGTGGTTCCCGATACCCGTGGGTGATCGGGTACGTCTCCGGACGGGGTTGAGGGAATTCTCGCGTACTAGCCAGCATAGCTAGTAGAAGGTGTGCTTCATCATCAGGCGGCCCCACCGAGATCATCTCGGTAGCCTTCCCATTTTGGAGTTGGCACGCGTAAGTGGCTTATCCACTTCCAACCCGTCTTGAGTCCACAGGACCAGATGGGGGGGGGGCCCTTGTTAGTCTCTAGGTCTTACCCTATGGAAAGCCCCACGGAGGCGCCGGGCGCCCTTTTGGGACAGTTCCGTAACTCCCTGGTCGAAGGAGACCCGGGTCATTGGTCCTACGGGTTCAGGACTAATGGGAGTAGAACCTCTGGCATAACACACATGAATGAATGTTGGAAGACGTAAATTCCAAAAAACAAAAACAAACAAAAAAGAAAGAAAGAAACCCCAAATAAGGACGGATCCTCCGCCGTGTTTTGCTGTGAAAACAAGAACTTTTGGCTCCAGTTCCATAATTTTTATCCTCCTTACTTTGGGACTGCGATCCGCACCGAATACCTTGAACAAGCTCGTATACAACTTTTTCCCAAAAGTTCACACCCTTATCACGGTACTTAGGAGCAAATACTAGGCTTTTTTTTTTTTCTGTTCTGTGGGCTGACATAGAACTTCTTGCATGCTACTGTGCCGTTGTACCCTTTCTTATTGTAAACAGCTCTCACAGTGCTCGCTGAAACATTAATTCCTGCCTTGTTCAACTCAGCAACAATTTGAAGAGCAGTCATTCGTGGATCTTTTTTAATGCAGCGAAGAACGCTGCATTCATCTTTAACCTTGAGGACTTTAGGTTGACCACTCCTGGGTGTATTTAGAACAGATTTTCTGGTTCCTACACTGTCAATGATGGAATAAATCGCTTACCGTGGTCTCCCCGCTATCTGAGATGTCTCCGAATATGTTTTGAATTCATTGTGTTGTTTCATTACTATGTTTCTCTCTTGTGGCGCAGTTTCTTCCCTCTTCGGCCCATTTTACGTTGCCTCCGCAACCTATTGTGTTCCATGTGAGACTGGTGCGTGTAGACCACTTGTTGTGAAACAGCTAAATGCGGACTGTCCAGAAAGGAGAGCTAGCTTATAACAACAGTATTCGATCTAGATACCTTTGGTGTACGAATACTTTTTGTGCCAAATTTACGGTATTACTCAATATTACCGTATAAAACTACTGATCCTAGAAAACTTCCAGGAAAATTACGATAGGAATAGGTAAATAAATACACAAGTTTAATAAGTTTCATAAATAATTATATTGCAACAACACACTTTGTTTCTTCATTTAGGTGGTGTACAAATACTTTCTGGGCTGACTGTACGTTCATACTCCACCCCAATCGCCAGATATTAACCCTATCGAGCACGTGTGAAACTTCCTGGGAAACCCCATAAAAACTACAATTTCCAACAATGAAACATTGAAAATGGCTCTTGTTAAAGAATAAAACAAATACCAAACAGAAGAAGATGAGAGACAATAGCTAAAGCTAAAGGGTACCCTACCAAATACTAAAAGCCACAGTAATAACGCACTATTTTGGAGATTAACATTACATGTTGTGCCTCAGAAATGTACAATTTGGTTTTATATTTTAAAAAGTGACATTTTGTTATAAATTATTTTTGTTTTCGCATAGAAAATAAAATGTTACTGAAGCTGTCGTCTGTAAATCCAATGAATCTTGCTATTTCCTTAAAAACATTCTTCAAAACATCGATGTTCTTAAGAGATGTATCGGTGTACGAACACTTTCTGGGCTCACTATATTCAGCCTGAAGTTCGAGATACACCTGAAAGCAATTTGTTCAGACCACAGCGTTGTGCTCAAGGCCAAACGGCTATTGTATGCCATTACCGTTTGTCCTTAGCCAAAGTCACACAATTATACTTCACGTGGATTCCTGCTCCATCGTTGCTTTCTGCATAACACTCAACAAGGCAGCAATTTGTCTACAAATACCTACCGTTCACAAACTCGCAAACAACGAAGATTCTAAGATGAGATGGCGCTTTCTAACACTGCTAGGTTTTTTTTTTTTTTTTTTTTTTTTTTTTTTTTTTTTTTTTTTTTTTTAATGTCCTGACATTATACATTTCGTCAGGACCGGCATTATTTTTAAAAAATGACAAAAGTACTGAACGATTAAAATCAACAATAACAGATATCACGGGAATGTCATCACAAAAAATCTTACTCGAAATAAATTGTAGTTTTACGAGACGTGCACGTTTTGTGTAATACATTTTTGGCCAGCTCTTGTGGTCCACCATTATACAAAATTACATATTCTTTCAAATGAAGAGAAACTAAAGGTTATACGTAGAAAATTCAAGACAGGCATTTTGTGTATCCTGAAAATATCTTAAACATCTGGTATCTTAATTTAAATCATTTTTAAATATAAAATATATGGAAGTGTTCTGTGTAAATGCTAGTTAGGGATAGAATTTTTTTTTAAAATCTTGGTAGCCCATCTATAAAAGATACTGAATTAAATGTTACTTCGAAATTTGTTGAACTTTCAACAACCTGCGACAGACAGCAAAACACACACAACATTTTGGTTCACAATACACCTGGAACGTGAATGGGAATACACATCGATAACCATATCGATAGCAAATTGGAAAGTCGATTTTGTGCACACGATTGTCATTTGTATCTGTCCGATTTCATCTGTTTCCAATTCATGCATAAACTAGACGTTTATAAATGCAAATGTTTCTGATTTCCCTAGCGCCATTCCTTTATTCATAGTGTGTAATAAGGTTGTTTTTAATCTCTATTGGTTTTTGCTGTTCAATTTTGATTTATGCATACCCGAACTGAATATTATAACGTTTCGCTAGAGGATCCAATGCACAATGGTTCTAAGGTAGTCCGGATGCACATTTTTTGGGATTTCTTCCTGTTTCATTTTTGTACGTTTTGGGAAAGCCTTGAATTTGAATAATCTTTGTAGTGAATATTCTAATATGTACAATATAGACCTAATATGCTGTACACGGGAATGAGAAAGTTTAAACTTGAAGTTTTCTTTTGCTTTCCCGGTAAAGTTTACAGTTAATTGTGAATCCTCATGCAACTCGCGCCTAAACTTTGAATAATCAGAAACTGCAATTAAGGCTAATGGTACCAAGTGTATCATAAATCAGGAACCATAACCTACTGAAATATATGTTATCGAGTACTTAACTTAGAATTAATGTTTTAAAGCCACAAAATTAAAACTGCATTGTTTACACATGCATTACCTTTTTCCTTGGCTGGTGGACAGCGAATAAACTAATACGAAAACGTTCATTTATGATTTACAACATCGCTTGCTTTTATTGCTATAATTTGATCTTTAAAGCGGCTCGTCAGGACATTTCATGGTTAATATAGTCATGCCCCTAATTATGGTGCTTATTCGCCTGGTTGGTTGTGTCATTCTATGTCAAGGTCGAGCAATAAGGTAAGGAGGGGAAGGGAGCCGGAAACGGCAGGAGAAACGAAGGGCAAGGCAGGTGCGAAACGGCGTGACCTCCGTAGCAAACCGCTTCCTAGACTCGCCAAGTCCTTGGACTCGCTCACAGGGTGTACAATGTGTCTTGAACTAGAACGATACTGTGACTTTGTGGGTTCGTGAAATGAAAAGTCCAATTACACAAACTCAACAATTTTCTTTATTTCCACCGACTTACAGTTAAGCAGTTGCCAATTACACAGAAATGCGTAATGCACACAATTACAATTCACCAGTTCGTAAGTTAACGTTCCGATGCACGTACACAGTCCTCTCGTCCGTTTGCTAGCTCGTCAAACACTGACTGACTGACTCACTGCCCCTTGCACGACGTGTCGCTTATATAGGGTCCGCTTGCCCATCTAGAAGGTTCTCGATTAAATTGAATGTCCCGTAATTTCCAGACCCTAGTAGAAGGGTAAAGAGACGGCTCAGGGGCCCGACATCCCTCCCCTAACCATCCCTTCAGTTAGTGACAGAGACTAATGGGAGGCGTGGCACGGCTGCCCTTTGGTTTCCTGACAGCTGTTGCCCTCAAGCCTACCGCTAATTGGGTGACACTGCTCCCTCCTCAAAGCTGGTCGTCCCGAACAGCACCATCGTAGCGGGCTAGTCGATCCAGGTGTACCACCAACATCTTTCCTCGGGGGACCTTCTGGATGCGGTAGACCACGTCGTTAATCCTCTTCACCACCCGGTACGGTCCTTGCCATGGCTGCTGGAGCTTCGGGCAGCGTCCCTTGGTCCGGGTAGGACGGTACAACCAGACCAGGTCACCTTGCTGGAACCCTTGGCTGTTGGCTTGCCTGTCATACCTGGTCTTCATGCGGTCGCTCGCCTTCTGGATGTTCTGGCGAGCCAACTCGTGCATGTCGTGGAGATGGTCCACCAAGTTCTCCACATACTCGGTCGCTGGCTGTTTCGCTTCCGGAGGGCTTCCAAAAGCCAGGTCACAAGGGAGGCGTAACTCTCGGCCGAACATTAAGCTGGCTGGCGTCATCCCAGTTGTGTCGTGTGTAGAGGAGCGATAGGCCAGCAAGAACAGTGGCACCTTGACGTCCCAGTCTCGCTGATGGCTGGCCACGACCTTCCTCAGGTGTTCCTCTAAGGTCTTGATGTACCTTTCGACCATGCCATCCGATTGGGGATGTAGAGGCGTAGTGCGAGTCTTGTTCACCCCAAGCCTTTGTAGTGCCTCCTTCATTAGGTTGGACTCAAAGTTGGTACCCTGGTCACTGTGCAGCTCTAACGGCACCCCAAATCGGCAGAACACTTGCTCCACGAGGCAGTCTGTGATTGTCTTTGCCTCTTGGTTTGGGATGGCATACACCTCCGGCCACTTGGTGAAGTAGTCCACGACCACCATTAGGTACTTGTTGCCTCGGTCGGAAACTGGGAACGGTCCAGCAATGTCAACGGCGATCCGTTCGAATGGCGCTCCGACGTTGTACTGCTGCATGCGACCCCGGCTCCTAGTCTGAGGGCCACGACTCGCCGCGCACACGTGACACTGACGGCACCATCTCTCAGCATCTGCTCGGAGTCTCAGCCAGTAGTAGCGCTGCCGTAGTTTGTCAATCGTTCGGTTCGCTCCCAGGTGTCCTCCCGAAGTACCGGCGTGCACTTCCTCCAGGACTTCCGGGACCTTACTCCGGGGAAGTACCAACTGCTCTCTCTGCGTCTTCCCATCGGGTGATTCCCATACCCGGAACAGCACGCCCTCTCTGGTCTTCAACGAGTCCCATTGGGCCCAGTACGACTTGTAGGTGGCGCTCCTCGGTGCGATGTCCTCCCAGGTTGGTCTCATCCCTGCCTCCACTTCCCTCAAGAGTGGCCCCAAGTCTGCGTCCGCCAGCTGCTCCCTCCTCAGGCCTGCGCTATCCCAGCCTTCAGCAGGCACTGCCACAACTACTCGGACTGCTGCGGCACGCTCCTTCTCTTCCACTCTTGTGCACTGGCCGCACTCTTCTGGACAGGGTCTTCGGGACATGGCGTCTGCGTTACCGTGGCTCTTCCCTCTACGCTGTTCCGAGGTGAAGTCGTACTCCTGCAGCCTCTGGACCCAACGTGCTGTCTGGCCTTCCAGGTTCTTAAAGCTCAATAGCCAGGTTAGGGCAGAATGGTCAGTCCTCAGGTGGAATGGCTGACCGTACAGGTACTTGTGGAAGTGCTCCAATGTCTTTACTACCGCCAGTAACTCCCGTCGGGTGACGCAGTAGTTCTTCTCTGCCTTGGATAGTGTCTTGCTGTAATAGGCTATCACCCGCTCATGGCCATCCTGGACCTGCGATAGGACACCTCCAATGCAATGGTCGCTGGCGTCGGTGTCCACAATGAAGGCGCCACCCGGTTGTGGGAAACCCAAAATTGGAGCACTGCACAGGGTCTCCTTTAGGTGCTGGAAAGCGTTTTCTGCATCCTCCGTCCACACATAGGGCCGGTGTTCCTCTGTCAGGCGGGTGAGGGGTTTTGCGATGTTGGAGAACCCCTTTATGAAGCGCCTGTAATAACTGCACAGCCCCAGGAAACTGCGCAATTCTTTCTTATCCTTTGGGCGAGGCCAATCTCTCACAGCCTTTGTCTTCTCCGGGTCTGTGGCCACTCCGGTTGCTGAGACTATGTGGCCCAAGTAGTTAACTTCCTTGCGGAAGAGCTGGCACTTCTTCGCGTTCAGCTTCAAGTTGGTCGCCTGCAGTCTCTGTAGCACCTTACTCAGATTCTCGAGGTGATCTTCAAAAGTCTTCCCGACGATGATGATGTCGTCCAGGTATAGCAGGCAGGCATCGTAAGTCAGCCCTCTCATCACTGACTCCATGAGGCGTTGGAAGGTAGCTGGTGCGTTGCAGAGGCCAAAGGGCATAACCGTGAACTGCCAAAGACCTTGGCCCGTCGAGAATGCGGTCTTCTCCTTGTCTCTCGGGTCTAGAGCTACCTGCCAGTAGCCCGACTTTAGGTCCAGGGTCGAGAACCACTGTGCACCAGCTAGCGTGTCCAGGGTGTCGTCAATCCGGGGTAAGGGAAAACAGTCCTTCCGGGTGACGGCGTTCAACTTTCTGTAGTCTACGCAGAAGCGCAGCTCGCCGTTCTTCTTTGTCACCAAGACTACAGGGGAACACCAAGGGCTGTCAGACTCTTCAATCACTCCCCTGGATCTCATGTCCTCCAGCATGTCTCGTACCGCCCCTTGCTTCGCCAGCGGAACGCGTCTATGTGGTTGCCGAATAGGCCGGGCGTCTCCGGTGTCGATGCGGTGAAGCACTTTGTCCGTGCGGCCGTAGTCACTATCACCTTGGCTGAAGACGCGCTGATACCGTCTTAGCAGTTGTCGGACCTTCTCCAGCTGTTCTGTGGTCAGGTGGTCGGCCGCCCTCTCCACCAAGCCTTCTAGCCGGGGCCCCAGGTGTTGCTTCAGCGCCGGCACCTGGGTCTCGTCGATAGCTGTTACGCTCACCACGGGCTCGCACATTCCCAACTCCGTCCCGGCCTGGACGTCGTGATCGGCGTCCGTAGGATTTAGCAGTCTCACGGGCACCTCCTCTCGGCACGGCAGCAATGCCCTGGCTACACACAATCCGTTTACAGGCGTCTTCTGGTCCAGCATCATGTTCCTGGTTCTCTGACCCTCCAGTCGCGCCGTCACCACCACCTCGCTCCTCGCGGGGACAACCACGTCTTCGTCCAAGACGACCCTGCAAATTCCAAGGCGCTCTTCGGGTTGACGGAGTATAACCTCTTCTCCGTTAAGCCGCAGAACCTTCTTGCCGACGTCGACCGTCGCCTCATGGCTCCTGAGGGCATCCAGTCCCAGAATCACCTCCTCAGCCACCTTCGCGACGAACACCCACAGACGCACGGCACTGCGTCCCAAGTTCAGCTCCAGCAGGGCCTCCTTCTCCACAGGCAAGGTGTCGCCCGATGCCGTGACAAGCTGGTATGGCCGGCTTGGCTTCCTTGTCGGCAAACCCTTCGCCACGTCAGGTCTGATGATGGTCACGGCCGCCCCGGTGTCCACCAGCACGCGGCATGGCTTCCCTCTTACCCAACCGTCCGCGATGAGGCTGTCATCCATACGCCGGCTGACGGCGCGCAGTGTCACTCGAGGGGATGGTGGTGATGGCGCCGACGTGCCCCTCTCCACGACGGCCCTTACTCGTTTTCCGGCTGCTCTTCCTGGTGTGGGCAGTCTCTCTGCAGGTGTCCGGGCTGTCCACACCCCCAACACAGGCCACTAGGTGTTCGCCGGCGTCCCTCAGCTGGTCTTCTGTCTCCGGCGTAGCGGACACTCCTCGTTCTCGACGTCGGGATGGATGTTATTTTGGCCGCCTCCATCCTTAATGCCGCTGTCAGCGCCTCGTGGATGGTTTTATATTCCCCGAGCATTAGGCGCTGACGAATCTCCGTGTCCCGTACCCCGTCGACAAAATTGTAGGCGGCTTCCCGGGATACGAACTCCAGTGGCAGGTCAACCAAGGCCTTGCTAGCCAGCTGCTCGATGGCTATGGCGAACTCCTGCAGCGTCTCCCCCGGCTGCTGCGACCTTGCCTTTAGCTGGCTTCGGTATGCTGCGGCTAAGCGGTGGTTCCCGAAGCGATTCTCCAGGGCCTCCCAGATGTCCTTGGGCGCCGCCGTCGTCTGCACCGCGTTTAGGACTTCCGCGGCTCTTCCCTGGAGGCTGGCTATTAACTGTGTGGCCTCCTCCTCCAGTGACCATCCGTTGTGCCTGGCCACTGTGTCGAACTGGCGGCGGAAGACCTCAAACGTTGACGCGCCGTCATACTTGGGAGGTTTGACGCGCGCAGATGTTGTGTCGCGTCCCGGCGCGTCGGCCTTTAAATCCTTCAGCTTCCTGCCGACGACGTCCTCCACCATGGCGTTCAGGGACTTCACGCTGCTGTCGGCTTTTCCTTCCAGCTCATTAACGCGGCTCGCCAGGTCTTCGACGCGCTCGCCTAACTCTGTGACGTTCTCTTTTACGCCGGCCAACTGTTCTTCAAACTTTGCGGCGAGAGCCTCGTTCGCCGCCTTCATTTCCGTGGCCAGACTGCCGTTCGCTGCTCTCATTTCTGCGGTTAACTCGGCCTTCATTTCTTCCATCTTCTCGGTGATGTTGTCGTTGGCCGTCTTCATTTGTTTCAGTTCCGCTAAAATCTTTTCTAATGCTGCCTCCATTGTGTTATGTCGCACTTCTGACACCAATTGTGACTTTGTGGGTTCGTGAAATGAAAAGTCCAATTACACAAACTCAACAATTTTCTTTATTTCCACCGACTTACAGTTAAGCACTTGCCAATTACACAGAAATGCGTAATGCACACAATTACAGTTCACCAGTTCGTAAGTTAACGTTCCGATGCACGTACACAGTCCTCTCGTCCGTTTGCTAGCTCGTCAAACACTGACTGACTGACTCACTGCCCCTTGCACGACGTGTCGCTTATATAGGGTCCGCTTGCCCATCTAGAAGGTTCTCGATTAAATTGAATGTCCCGTAATTTCCAGACCCTAGTAGAAGGGTAAAGAGACGGCTCAGGGGCCCGACATCCCTCCCCTAACCATCCCTTCAGTTAGTGACAGAGACTAATGGGAGGCGTGGCACGGCTGCCCTTTGGTTTCCTGACAGCTGTTGCCCTCAAGCCTACCGCTAATTGGGTGACAATACTGAGGGAAGAAATAGATAGAAAACGTTTCTATAAACAACCAAAAATATACCTCCCGGAATCAGCCGCCTCTTAAAACTTCATTTACAGTCTGTCTCCTTTTTCGTTCTAGCTTAATAAGACATACACACGTAATAGTTCCTCTGCGGTATACAATGTAAATTGAAATCAAACTAAAATTGAAGAAAAAAGAAGCTGTCCAAATACAAATTAAATGTGTCAATAGCAGGGGCGGCTTCTGAGGTAGTGCCGCTGTGCCATGGCACCATCTGTATGAAAGCGAAAGAAAGAGAAGTGTATAAGAATTGCGCAAAAGGAATTGTTTATGAGTAGTTGCTCCCTCGTTTGAATAGGCGCGTTGAACGCCAGCGCTCTCTCTTGGTTGTTTTCCGTAGCTTGGTGCCGATTCCTGAATGGCACTGTCTACGCTCATAAACGCCTGTGTTAGGGCTAGGGGCTAAGATGTCTGCTTATACACGGCTTCTTATGGAAGAAAGTCAAATAAGGTAGTGCCGGGATTTCTCTGGCGCATAACTTACGCTTTGCCCGCTAGAGTGCAGTCAAACACGGGACTTCAGAGAACCTCGATCCTGCCATCTAGCGAAAGACAATGGTAAGAATACATTTCGCCATATACCTTCCTTTAATGCAGTGTCACCATCCTACTGAAGTTAATGCTGAGGAACTTCAAAACGCAAATTAATGCTTAATGAAATCAGTTGCAGAAACACAACACATAAATATAAATAAAATTAATTGGGTTTTTAATGTGAATATAGTATTAGATTTTAAAATTTAGAGACAGTATTTCAACATGTGCATATTTTAGAGCAGCAGTTTTGTTGGTAGAACATAAAACCCGCGCGTGCAGCATGTGTTGGACACATGTATTCAAAGCAATGGTAGAGTAGTTCTGTATGTGATCCTGTAGTGCTGTAGTTCATCGTGAGTACGGATTTTTAAAACAGTGTTCAGTGTTTTTTCTTTAAGTTAAAATTCACAGTAAAGTTACGAACATGAACAAGGTGAGTGAATTACTGAAAACTTCATTTAGTAACAGGACTCTAAGTGATAAAATTAAGATAAAAACAATGGGTAGGCCACTCCCGAATCTGAATCTGCAGCAGCAAACAAAAAATCGATGCCGTAAGTTTAATCCCGATATTTATCAAAAGAACAAATGGATTTGCGGCTGTGATGAAAAAAATGCAGTTTTTTGTTTTCCTTGTGTGTTATTTGGGGGAGATGTCCATTGGTGTAAGACTGGAATAACTGATATTGGGCATTTATGGTCTAAAATGAAAGTGCATGAAACATCGAAGCGACACATGGACAATGTTCTGAGTCTTTCATTTCTAGGCAAAACCAATATTCAGGACAAATTAGATTCGCAGTATAGGCAAACAGTCAACAGCCATAACAAACAAGTAGACAAGAACAGGTATATATTGAACTTAATTATAAACTGTATTCGGTTCTGTGGTGCTTTGGAGCTGGCTCTTAGGGGACACGATGAATCTGACGCCTCTCAAAATAAGGGGGTTTTTCGTGAGCTCATTCAGTTTAGTGCGGAGTTGGATAAAGAACTTCAAGTGCATCTCAGTCAGTCATCAGTTTTCAAAGGCATTTCTAAGACTGTTCAAAACGAACTCCTGCAGTGCATGTTGGAAGTGTATCACGAGGAAGTGCGCAAAGAAATAAAGCGTGCGGATTATGTTGCAATAATCGCGGATGAAACCACTGATGTGTCTTGCGAATTTCAGTTGGTTATTGTTTTGCGATACATTGTTTATGGAAACCCCGTTGAAAGATTTTGGAATTTAGTTAATCCAGAAGGTCAGAATGCTCAGTCTATCTCGGAGTGTATTCTGAAAGAAATCGAACCCTTAATTGGAGATGACCGAGCAAAACTAATAGCTCAGAGTTACGATGCTGCAAACGTTATGAGTGGCGAGTCAAACGGAGTACAGAAATTAATAAAAGACAAATACCCAAATGCGCACTACATTCATAGCTATGCGCACCAGTTAAACCTTATAATGTCTACTGCAGCCTCAATTAATCGCAAAGCCCGCATCTTCTTTGCACATCTTTCAGGCATTTCTTCTTTCTTTTCAAATTCGCCACAAAGATCGAAAGGGTTGCATAGCATAATTCAGAAAAGCTTACCCCGTGTGTCTCTCACAAGATGGAATTACCATTCGCGAGTAGTAAAGGATATTTATGAAAACAGGAAGGAGCTTATTACTGTCATGGAAACAATTGAAACGAGTGAGAACATAAAATTACCCTCTACTATTGAAAAAGCTGGTTCATACAAACAAAGACTGCAAGATAGAGACTTCATTTTCTGGCTATCGTTTTTCTATAAGATATTGCCTCATGTGGACATACATTTTAATCAATTTCAAAAGAAGACAACTGAACCAACCAAGGTAAAACAAGACATTCATAACTTTGAAACAATAATGCAAAACATCAGAGATGACATTGACTCCATCATCAGTCAGGTTAGTTTTGAAAATGACGAAACAATGCCTTACAAGAGAGCAAGGGTTGATGACAATAACAAAAAGCAAAATGCTTTGGAGGTGTGTGATGCCATCTTTTGTGAAATAAAATCACGTTTTCAGTTCACTGGGCACCTAATTGCAACCAACTTATTTGATGTAAGCCAGTTTGACAATTATGTAACACATTTCCCAGACAAATATCTTGAAATTACGGACACATATACATTTCTGGAGAAAAGAAAGTTGAAGGGAGAGCTTCAAGTGTTCTATGCTAGGCCTGAGTTGAGAGCAGTTTCTGGTGCGGTTCCGTTTCTTTCGCTGATTCTAGAGGATGAACTCTGTGCTACGTTTGAAGAGACTGTTAAAGTTTTGAAACTGTTAATTACTATGCCTATCTCGACATCAGAAGCTGAGCGGTGCTTTTCAATGCTCAAGAGGATTAAAACTTTTCTACGTAACACAATGAAAGAAGAGCGATTGAGTGCCTTAGGAATGCTGTCCTGTGAAAAGCTGTTCGTGTGCAAAATTGACAATTTCAATTCAAAGGTGATAGATTTATTTGCCAACAAGAAGGAGCGACGAATGGATTTTCAATACCGTTCCTACTAATTCATTTGAAGCTGTCTTCATAAAGTCATGGAGTTGCTGCTTTCGGTGAGTACAACCCTTTTAATTTTTAAAAGTTAGTAATTTCATTAAACAATTCTTAAAAATTCAGATTACCCATTTTGCAGTGAAAAATTGCGTCTTGTGTGTGCGTGCGTGTGTGCTCGCTCGTATGTGTTTGTGAGTGTGAGACAAAGATTTCTCGAGTTTGTTTCGTTTGATTTCAGCGCGAGCAAAATTATGGCTAAAGCAATAACAATAACTGTCTCTCTATCACGAAATCGTACACGAACGCTTCGTATCACATTCTTCATGAACTGTATTATCAAACTGTTACTGCACTCGTTACACCTGTGCGTAACAAGAGTACCTGATGTAATAAGTATCTATTTCCGTTTCCCTGTACGTTCTGGTTGATACAGTATATTATAAAATAGTTTGGATTATTGATAAGGTTACCTAAATCGTTCGTAATTGGTGCACATATTTATATTTTAATAGCCCTTATTTATTTATGGCACCATCAATACAATACCTCACCGGCCGCCCCTGGTCAATAGGGATCCATTTGTGAAAGCACACATCTATTTCTTGCTACACTGACGTAAAGATATGATTCCCTGGCGGCGTGGCGTTGAGGTGCGGCGTTTGGGGCATGCTCAGTAGTTTTCATACTCCCGCCGTAGTTGGCCTGACGTTTTCCCTCGAAAGTTGTTTATGCAAACCTAAAATCAATGTTTAGTCGTTCTTTAAAATAACCCTTTTGAAATTATCACAAAATCGAAATTTTTTCTTGAAGCTTGGTAACTGTGGCACACTTGGGTATCTAATAATGCTTGCTTTCTTGCTTTAAACCCCCAAATATGTTGAGCAGAGGAAATAATAACGTAATACACAGAAGTAAATAATCATGTCTAGAAATGGCGGCGAGTAGCGAAACTAAACATTGCTCTTTCTAAGTAATTTCAACCAAGGTAATTTCTGTTCCAGCTCTTAATACAGTCACATGCACAAGACTGCATACTACTAAATAGTTACCGTCAGGCTCATTTACAACGTTGCAGCATGCGTTAGCAATTTAGCATGCACATTTTCTCTTTCAACAGCCAAGCAGCGAGTCCAGGTTAGGAAGCTTTATATAAAAGGCAGTCAAGATTTGTCTAATTTGAGCTCCTATTTTTAAAAAATCCTTTGTCCTCACATCTACGAAATTTTGATATAACCATTATATATAATTAATAGGTCCCAAATTCGAATCTCGGTCAGGGTGAGCTACCTGAATAAGCTTTTTCCAGGGTTTCCTTTTATCCTGATAGATGAATGTCAGGTAACTCTAAGCTCCATGGACTCATTTGAGCATCATTTCACCCATTTCATTCAACGTCCGATATGACTTAACGTTGGAGGACGTAAAACACACACACACACACCCACCCACCCACCCACCCACCCACCCACACACACACACACACACACACACACACACACACACACATTGCTTTTAAACACGTGTCGTTACAGATACAAAGAAAATAGCTCGGTAAAGAACCTGCCTGCCATATTAGGAGTCCCGGGTTCGATTCCCGGCGGTGGGGTTGGGTATTTTTCAGTACGAATGAGAGTGCGAATGTGCGCGTGGTGTAATGATTAAAACCCATACTTTATTATATTAAATAAATAATGTATTTTTATGTATAAATAACTATGTATTGTACTTAAAGAAAATATATATTCTGTCCAAAAAGGTAATGCACACTGATACTCTGCAATAATTCTTTGTCTGCTGGTTACACGAAAACAAGGCAGTATGCTTATGATTAACTGTATAACCTCAAAACAAGGCAGTACGCTTAAGACTGACTGTATAACCTTGTTTATCGATGTCCCACTGTTTATATAACCTCGTATTTTCGCTTCAGCCCCTTTCCATTTCATTTGCCACTCATTTCAACGAAACTGACACACAGCTGCTATCACATTACGCAGTATTTAACATTTTGTTGATTTTTGAGGTTTTGCAATATTCGTCCAATAACAGGAAGCGTGATCTACAGTGGCAACGCAGTACTATCTACGTCCATCGGACTTGAAAATGTAACCTAAAAATTATCATCTTCCAAGCACAGACAGATAAAAGGTTTGCTTTGCAACTGGTACTTACAAAATTATATGCTAAGTTTCTAGGATGTATTATGTTGCTCTCTTGTATTCATATTTATTAATTATATATAACATATATAACACCAAATTATAATAAAATATGTTTACAAGATATTTCTTAATCTCCTTTTTAATAGTTAATTTTTCACCGTCTGCATTTTACACTGCCTCCGAAATCCTAAACCGTCCAAAGAGTTTCTATATCACAACAGTGCCCTCTACAATTACTCTTGCCCAAAAGTTTTTATTCTGCCTATAGTTTATTTCACTAAAACGTTTCTTAAACCATATTAACTTGTAGAGACTCGACAAGCATTTTATTTTCTATTTGTTTTAATCTTCCATTACTTATATTTTTATTTCCTTCAAACATCACTTTGTAAATCTGAATGTTTTGGCATTACAAAGATCGCAGAATGTCACAGATATCACTCAGCGATCAGCTTTTAAAAGATTTCTGTATTGCTTAAAGTCAACTTTATTCTCTAATTTCCGAGCACTTACAAGAAAATTACCTATAAGAACAATTTCTACAAACGTGTATCTGATGAACATAACTAGGTAGCGGGATGTATTTCCATAAGAACATCTTGTACTAAAGTAAAGAACACCGGAAAGCAACACATCATATTTTATTTTTCATAAGTTTCCACCCAATTTGTTTTCCCTCGCTTTTGTTTAATTTATGTGCATGTTAAATGACGATCAATCTCCATAACAACTAGAAATCAATATCAAAATTTTCTGTTCGACAAGGAAACAAGACTTCTAAATTAAAGTATTATAATATTCAAATATCGAAATGGCAGAACTGAGATCCGGCGTAACCTTCCCTCGCAGAAAAGGAGAAAGTACACACAGCAAGGAAGAGAAGATTTGGTTAAACGCCAAAGTAAAATTACCGCAAGTTCTTAACACGAAAAACGCAAAGTATCCGTCTCGCGGAAAAGGAGAAGGTACACACAAAAAGGAAGAGAACACTTTCTTAAACGCCCAAGTAAATTTTCCGCAAGTTTTTACCATGAAAAACGACGAAGATAAGTTGATAGAGTTAACTGATGCAGACCGAGTGAAACTCGTCAAAGCTTTCAAAGAAGAGGGTACCTTGAAAATTGTCAATGCTGCTTGTCGGAGAAGATCACGACGCAGAAGCTGTTCAAGGAGGAGGAGGAGAAGCTGTTCAAGACGGAGAAGAAGAAGTTGTTCAAGACGGAGAAGACGAAGTTGTTCAAGACGGAGAAGGAGTTGCTCAAGGAGGAGGAGAAGAAGTTGTTCGAGAAGGAGGAGAAGGAGGAGTTGTTCGAGAAGGAGGGGAAGGAGGAGGAGTTGTTCAAGAAGACGGCGTCGTAACCTAACTACCGAAGGCGAGGATTGATAGTGTAACGAAACTCTCACGTTCGAAACCAAAGCCCATATCACTAGTCATGAACTGAATTAATTACAATGGTACATATTTCTAGTTCAAAATTATACACAGTGTACTAGTCATGTAAAACAGAAACACAACAAGTAAAAACGGTTCAATACAATTCAACCAAGGATGTCCATTATTTTCACGTCATTACCAGATCAACTCGACACGTTGTTCAACAGGGCTGGGAAACATTGCTCCAAAGTAGTGAACAAAGTTGTTCGTCACCACCTTAACTGCAGTGAACCGGTTTTCTCTTAGTTTTTTTTTTTTTCCGCTTTAATAGTAATGAAGGGAATAAATTGAAATTGAGTTTTTTTTCTGAGCTTTATTATTAAAGTACACATAGGCTTACACAGCACTTATAAATAATAGATAAGTTACACACCAGTAATACTAACAGGCCTGCCCGGCCTGAGCCACAGATATAACATTAAACTTACGCATGATTAACACTTGGTGGTGCCCAGGTTTCATGGTCTCCACCAAGAAGCAACGTTGACGAGCTCGCATGCAACGCATGCCAGCATAGTAGATACCACATACTAACCCGGGTGCTATGCGGGACCCGACTAAGAAGCATGTTAATAAATGCACGTAAAATAATATAAGATCCACGAAACTAACACGTGGAGGGTTTTTTTTAATGTGTATGCCTGGCTCCTTCAGGGCACAGGGACCCTCACACTGTCGGCCATCGCACGTGGGCCGTCGCCTGTAACTGGGTTTTTCCCCTCCACGATAAAAAAAAAGTATTTATGGATGCTGTTTAACTACTGTGCTTCTCAGCCCCCGTAGGGGAAGGGATCCGTCCCTTTTAGCTGCCAAAGTGCGGGCGCTACGGACCCCTAGCACTCGTGGTACCTCTGACGTTACTAGAGGAACCTCGGGCCGAACATAACGAGCCCCTCCCGCATGGGAGTTGTTCGGATTGGGTTGGTCTCGAGGGGGCAGTTGGTTCCCGTCACCCACGGGCAACTGGGTACCTCCGGCCAGGTCGCCAGGGCCGCCCGGAGGGGGCAGAGGGTTGTCCTATAAGTCCCGGGGACTAGCCTGCAGAGCTAGTAGCTGGTGAGCTAGACACTGGCGGCCCTACCAAGGTTATTTGGTAGCTGGTTCATTAAGGACTGGCGCGTATGTGGCGTATCCACATCCGTCCTGTTTGCCGTAAGGCAGACGGGGGGGCAGCTTATAAAACAGGTGCTGTCCTAATGGAAATAACAGATGAGGCCCGGGTTCCCGGTCCTACGGGGCTGGGGCCTATGGGAAGTAGACCTCGGCGAGTATGTGCTTCTCAGCGTCCCATTCCTTATTGGATGTGAAATCCATTTACTTTTGACAAGAGGCCTCTTCATTAGGCTTGAGTTTATTTTATGTGAACAAAATCTACCATTCGGGTACCCGCATTTATGTGATGCTAATGATTTTTACGTCCACTAAAAATCCATCACCCTTCACCACGTATGAAGCTGACATTTGGTGAGTACACTTCCCCAGGTCTGTTGTACAATGTCTGAATGATATTTACTGAAGCAAATTGTCTTATGAGGTTCAATCACAACACAATCTGGACCAGTTGTAATTACATAAACTCCACAAAACGAAGTCTTATTATAGTACACAATGTTTTTGTACTGATATCTTCTGGACTCTTCACAGGATTGTATGTTACATGCAGTTGTCTGTGAGTGAACTCTGGCTTAGGATGAGAGATGGTAAGTTTCTGGAATGTTTAGCCTTGTGTATGTTTATAGTCACAGCAGATGTTAGCTGTAATGGGAACTATAACCTCGTCAGAGAAAGCCATGTTCTCAGCAGAATTAATTTTATTTTTGACATGAATAATATTAATAACCTCAAAAATAAGAAAACTCCTGGAGTAGATAACAATAATGAATAAATTAATTACGCCCCCACCACATTGAAATACTGACTATTAAACTTGATATGTTGGAAGTTCGGTCATATTCCAAAAGAATGGAGAATAACACAAATATATCCAATTTATAACAAAGGTGATCGTCATGAATGTAAAAATTAAAGAGGCATAAACATTTTAAATACATGCTATAAAATTTATGCATCTATTCTGAACTGTTGTTCAAATATAATAACGGAAAATATAATTATGGAAGTGCAAAATGGATTCAAAAAAGAGATCTTGTTCTTGCTGTATATTTACTGTTAATCAGATAATTGAAAAACATAGGAAGCACAATATAACAACAAATAAAACATTTATAGATTTCGAGAAGGCCTTTGACAAGGAAATTAGAAATAAATTATGGAGTATTATGAAACAGAAAGGTGTACCCCAACATTTGATAACAGCAATAAGACGTTTATATGTAGAAAATTAGATCATGATAGAAACTGGAATGAAGACAGATCTCATAGCAACAATAAACAAAGGAGTAAGACAAGGGTGTCCACTTTCATCGTAACTTTGTAATATTTATATTTACAATGCAATATCTGATAGGCAGACAAAATTAGATTTGTATTTTATAATTATAATTATTTTATTATTTGCAGATGATGAAGTTCTCATATCTGGCTCAAAAAACGGTCTACAAACAGCGTTACATATATTAAATAACACTGTCAATATAGTTAAATAATATCTATAAACAACTAAAGTTTTAGCCTTCAAGGGATCCAATCCCATAAGAGCCAAAATATTACTAGCAGGAAAACCCGCTGAACAAGTCAACTGATTTAATTATCTTGGTTGGAATATCTCTTATTTTAAAAATAGTGACATTTTAAATAAAATCAACAAATTTAATGGTATATGTGGCACCATAAAGAGAACCTTAAAAAGTACCAGAAGAGAGACCAATTTAAATTTTTATAAAGTAATGGCAGTTCCTATATTATTATATGGTACTGAATTTTGGACTTCAACAAAAAATGAAAAAGAACAAAAGACTGAAACAGCGGAAATGAAGTTTTTAAGAAATGTAGCAAGGTATAATCTTCTAGATAAGCAAAGAAGTGAAGATATTCAAATTAATTGAAAATATTTTTATCTAACAGAAAGAATAAAACAATATAGAAATAACTGGAAGGAACATGTATACAGAATGAATGATAGCCGCATTCAAAAATTAGTTTTAGATTACAAACCATTAGGTACAAGAAATATTGGTAGACCAAGAAAAAGATGGATACAACACTTCTAATTTCAAATTTATGAGACCAGAACGAGCCTTGATGGCTTAAACCATGAAAAGTTGATGACATGAATGCAAGTAATATTACCCTTTCCAGTTCCCATAATATCTTGCATTATTACAGAAGTTTACATTAACCACACACGACCATGTGAAATTATCTTTCTGGTCTCAAGTGTATGTTTGTGATGAGCATAACAGAATGAGTTTCAGAATGAGTGTGTGGTGGCTTGCCTGAGGAGGATTGGTAGGCAACATATGTTTCTGCAAGTGTGATTTTATTTATAGTTCTGTTCCCACTAAGATTACTACTCACACAGCGATTGCTTTTGTGTTGCCAACGCTTTAACACAGGACCTCACTTTTTCATTTCTAAATGTTAGTACTCTGTGCCAGATGAGGAATTGCAGAATACGTTTGTGTTCCTTGTTCTGAACATTATGGTAAAACTGCATATTAGTGGCTGTGGTCTGCTAGGAGAATGGCGGTATGTCCTCGGTTGCTGTCGTGTTGTCAATAGCGAAAACATGCATTCGCTGAAGTTACCAACATTGCATAACCAAACTAGTAACATTGTAATGTGTAAGGAAACTGGCCAGATTAGAGTGGGTAAATCATGATACTGATTATGATAGAGCTTTTTTGAAACAATGTTTCCTAAAATTAAAACTTCAGATCTTTGTTGCGAATGCAAGACTCTCCTGAATGCGGCTGGATATAATAGGGTACGCTATTATAACAGTACTATTTTACAATTATTTTTATTTGGTATGGGATAGGTTTCATTAGTGCTAATTACAGCATTGCTATTACATTTTTCTTTTTCCTTATTTAACCTTTTTTAACCTTTTCCACTTGTTTCACTGTTTTCTGTACTTCTCCAAAATATTTCACTGTAATAATACAAAAACTTTTGCACAACAATTTGCCCCCAAATATACAAATTCCTTTCCATTTCCCATTGGTTAGTTTCTGGGCCTGCATCAAGGTCCTTCTGGCTACACTATCCTCATTCCCTACTTTATCTTCCGTCTTCTGGCGTATCAGTTGGCAACAGGACAACAATGTGGACACACATTGGTTTAGCACACAAGCCCTTAACAATTTAGGCTACAATGTTTCATATTTTAAAAATGAATATATAAAAAATAAGATGAATAAATTTAACACAAAAAGATGAATCACGACTGCCAGAAAACAAATAAAACTAAAGTTTTACAAGTACTGGCTGTGCCCATGCTCTTATATGGTTCACAATGATGGACAATTCATAAAGCGAAGAAAGACAAGCAGAAACAAAGATGACTCTCCAATGCCAAAAAAAGGAAACCATCTGTTTCTGTGTGTGGAGCGGGCAATCTCAAGAGCCACTAAACCAAATTCCTTCACCATGAAAATCCATATTCTACCAGATGGTCACAGGTTATAAAATACTTCAAAATTCTGAAAATTGAAAGTAAGGGGTTTCCTCCTCATATTCATGTCACCAAATTTCAATGCTATTTTGTTAAAATGGATAACAGAAACAATTTCTGTACTTTATTGCATATTTCACAGATTTTAAATACATAGCATAGCAGCGATGTGAAGGGATAAAATGTTTTAAAATTGTTATTTTAAGGAAGTTGTATACAATTTATATTTATCTCATCTTTTACTAAAATTTTATCAAGTAATACATTTGCGTGATTTTGACACAGTCATGTATATTAGATTCCAGAAACTGACTTATATTCCACATCTAAAATACTAATCAACATTCTCTGGCCTATCTAGTTGTAGCTTTGCATCCTTATCCATTAGGATCCAAAGAAAACCGTAAGCAACCTTACAACTCTAACATACTACCCCTACTATGTGTCTGATCGCAATGCACTGTTTCATATATATATATGGTCCAAATATTGCAAATAAACACAGTAGTTGGCAAAAACATTTATAGCTTACAACATCCACTTAAGCTTAATTTTGAATTAAATAGTATTCAAAACTTGTTTTATTTTCAAACTTTTCTCTCCACTTCTTGTTACCTGAGATGTATCTTTAAACATTACAATATTTCACTGTGGATATAAGAATACTATAGACTAAAGTAATAGTCAAATTTGTACTTTATCTAGCCCGTACATAGAGATACAGAAGGTGTTGCATTCCACCTAAAAATTCAATATAGATATTTTACCAAAACTACTTTTTGAGGTTCACTAATTAAGAAATATTTGAAAAAAAATTTTAGCTGCATTGCATAACGCCCCATTACTGTAAGTAATGTTCCATGAATTATTCATAACGTCTTTGTTTATGTTTATGTACGATGTTATGGTAACCATAACCATGTGAAGATAAAACGTGCAATGCTCGTGTTCTAAGTACCGTAGAGACAGGATTTTTCTACGTTCATGATCAGAAAGTAAAATTCTTTCTTGCTATAATATTGGTACCTGTAATTTTCAAATATTTATCACATTTAACCATAACATGTTAAGTTAAAACGTATCTCGCTCGCGTTCAAAGTATCGTAGACACAAGATGTTTGTACGTTCATTATCTGAACGTAAAATTCTTTCTTGTTATCTTATTGCTATCTGTAATTTTCAAATATTTATCAAATATTTAACCATAAAATGTGAGGATAAAACGTGCATCGCTCGAGTTCTAAGTATCGTAAGGACAAGATGTTTGTACGTTAATTATCAGAACGTAAAATTCTTTCTTGTTATAATATTGATATCTGTAATTTTCAAATACTTATCAAACATTTAACCATAGCCATGTGAAGATTAAACATGCATCGCTCGTGTTCTAAGTATCGTAAAGACAAGGTTTCTGTACGTTCAGGATCAGAAAGTAACATTCTTTCTTGTTATAATATTGCTATATGTAATTTTCAAATAGTTATCAGTAATATTTAATCATAACATGTGAACATACAACGTGCATTGCTCGTGTTCTAAGTATCGTAGAGACAGGTTTTCTGTACGGTCATGATCAGAAAATAACATTCCTAATTATTATTATTTATTATCATTATTATTAGTACCTATTATTATTATTATTATTATTATTATTATTATTATTATTATTATTATTATTATTATTATTATTATTATTATTATTATTATTATTATTATTATTATTATTATTATTATTATTATTATAGTTATTATTATTATAGTTATTATTATTATTATAGTTATTATTATTATAGTTATTATTATTATTATTATTATTATTATTATTATTATTATTATTATTATTATTATTAGTATTATTATTATTATTATTATTATTATTATTATTATTATTATTATTATTATTATTATTATTATTATTATTATTATTATAAGATTGGCATGTGTAATATTCAAATATTTATCAAACATTTAGCCATAGCATATGAAGATAAAAACGTGCATTGCTCGTGTGCTAAGTATCGTAGAGACAGGTGTTCTGTACGGTCATAATCAGAACATAACATTCTTTCTTATTATAAGATTGGCATGTGTAATATTCAAATATTTATCCTTAACATTTAACCATAGGCATGTGAAGATAAAACGTGAATCGCTCTTGTTCTAAGTATCGTAGAGACATGATTTTAGTACGGTCATTATTCAGAAAGTAAAATTCTTTGTTGCTATCTGTAATTTTCAAATATTTATCAGCAACATTTAATCATAACATGTGAAGATACAACGTGTAACGCTCGTGTTCATAAGTATGGTAGAGATAGGATTTTCTACGATCATGATCAGAAAATGCAATTCCTTCTTATTATAAGATTAGCATCTGTCATTTATCAAACCTTCATCCGAGCGTAATTAATATAACGTTCTCAGTTCAGGCGCGCGAGATAGGAGGAGCAAGCTTGGGATTCGCTGGAGTCACCAGTACGGCCCGCCTAAATATCCCTTTAACTTTTGCGAACATTATAGTTACTACGATACCATTATCAAACGCCTTGGGTAATAGGATTTCATTGCTTCCTCCAGAACGAATGCTCCCAATCCACCCTGGTTTTATACGAAGATCATTTTGAATAAAACCACTAAAATGCCAAAGTAGGGCAAAATATGTACTAGACTTTATGTTTCGTACTGCTCTATTTTCTGCTTATATCGGGTGCTGCATTATGTTTCCTAATTTATTATGGACTTAAGAAATTGTAATTAATATTACGTACTGTACCTAAAGAAAATATATATTCTGTCCAAAATGGTAATGCACATTAGTACTCTGCAATAATTCTTTGACTGCTGGTTACACCAAAACAAGCCAATTGACTGTACACATATAACCTTGTTTATCGTTGTCCCTCGTGTTTTCGCTTCAGCCAATTTTCATTTCATTTGCCACTCATTTCAACGAATCTAACACACAGCTGCTTTGAAATTACGCAGTATTTAACACTATTTCCGAGCTTCTGCAATATTCGTCCAATAATACTAAACGTGATCTGTAGTGCCAACGTAGTACCTATCTACACCCATCGGACTTGAAAATGTATCCTAAAAATTATCATCTTCCAAGCAAGGACATAAAAGGTTTGCTTTGCAACTGGTACTTGATTGAACCCATGTTACTTAAAATGTTACGTACTAAGTTTCTAGGATGTGTTCTGTTGCTCTCTTGTATTCATATTTATTAATTATATATAACACCGAATTATAATAAAATATGTTCACAATATATTTCCTAATCTCCTTTTTAATTGTAGTTTATTTCACTAAAACGCTTCTTAAATCATATTAACTTGTAGAAACGGGTCAAGAATTTCATTTCTTATTTGTTTTAATCTTCCATTACTTATATTTCTATTTCCTTCAAACATCACTATGTAAATCTTAATGTCTTGGCATTACAAAGATCGCAATATGTCACAGATATCACTCAGCGATCAGTTTTTAAAAGATTTGTGTATTGCTTAAAGCCAACTTAATTCTCTAATTTCCGAGCACTTACAAGAAAATTACGTATAAGTACAATTTCTACAAACGTGTATCTGACTAACCTAAGTAGATAGAGAAATATATTTCCGTAAGAATACTTTGTACTAAAGTAAAGAACACCGGAAAGCAACACATCATATTTTATTTTTCATAGGTTTCCACACGATTTGTTTTCCCTTGCTTTTGTTTAATTTATGTGCATGTTAAATGACGATCAAGCTCCATAACAACCAGAAATCAATATTAAAATTTTCTGTTCGACAACGAAACAAGACTTCTAAATTAAAGTATTATAATATTCAAATAACGAAATGGGAGAACCGAAAGCTGGCGTAACCTTCCCGCGCAGAAAAGGAGAAAGTACACACAGCAAGGAAGAGAAGATTTGGTTAAACGCCAAAGTAAAATTACCGCAAGTTCTTAACACGAAAAACGACGAAGATAAGTTGATAGAGTTAACTGATGCAGACCGAGTGAAACTCGTCAAAGCTTACAAAGAAGAGGGTACCTTGAAAATTGCCAATGCTGCTTGTCAAAGAAGAAGATCAAGACGCAGAAGCTGTTCAAGGAGGAGGAGAAGTTGTTCAAGACGGAGAAGAAGTTGTTCAAGACGGAGAAGACGAAGTTGTTCAAGACGGAGAAGGAGGAGTTGCTCAAGAAGGAGGAGAAGAAGTTGTTCGAGAAGGAGGAGAAGAAGGAGTCTTTCAAGAAGAAGAAGGATGAGGAGGAGTTGTTCAAGAAGACGGCGTCGTAATCTAACTACCGAAGGCGAGGATTGATACTGTATCGAAACTCTCACGTTCGAGACCAAAGCCCATATCACTAGCCATGAACTGAATTAATTACAATCATTAATATGGTACATAGTACCAGTTCCAAATTATACACAGTGTACTAGTCATGTAAAACAGAAACACAAGAAGTAAAAACGGTTCAATACATTTCAACCAAGTATGTACATTATTTCACAATGTCATTACCAGATCAACTCGACACGTTGTACAACAGACCTGGGAAACATTGCTCCAAAGTAGTGAACAACGTTGTTTCTCACCTTCTTAACTGCAGTGAACCGGTTTTCTCTTAGCTTTTCCGCTTTAATAGAAATGAAGGGAGTAAACTGATATTGAGTTTTTATTTATGGATGCAGATTAACTACTGTGGTTCTCAGCGTCCCATTCCTTATTGGATGTGAAATCCATTTACTTTTGCTCAGAGGTCTCTTTATTAGGTTTGAGTTTATTTTATGTGACCAACATCTACCACTCGGCTACTCGCCTTTATGCGATGCTAATGATTTCTACGTCCACTGAAAATCCATCAACCTTCACCACGTATGAAGCTGACACTTGCTGAGTACACCTCCCCAGGTCTGTTGTACAATATCTGACTGGTATTTACTGAAGCAAATTGTCTTATGAGGTTCCATCACAACACAATCTGGACCAGTTGTAATTACATAATCTTCACAAAACGAAGTCTTATTATAGTACACAATGTTTTTGTATTTATATCTTCTGGACTCTTTACAGGATTGTATGCTACATGTAGTTTGTGAGTGAACTCTGGCTTAGGAAGAGAGATGGTAAGTTTCTGAAATGTTTAGCCTTGTGTATGTTTATAGTCACAGCAGATGTTATAAGAAAACTGCTGGAGTGAATAACAATAATGAATTAATTAATTACGCCTCCACCACATTGAAATACTGACTATTAGACTTGATATGTTGGAAGTTCGGTCATATTCCAAAATAATGGAGAATAACACAAATATATCCAATTTATAAGAAAGGTGATTGTCATGAATGTAAAAATTATAGAGGCAAAAGCACTTCAAATACATGCTATAATATTTATGCATCTATTCTGAACTGTCGTTTAGATATAATAATGGAAAATATAATTATGGAAGTGCAAAATGGATTCAGGAAAAGAGATCGTGTCCTTACTGTATATTTACTGTTAATCAGATAATTGAAAAACATAGGAAGCAGAATATACCAACATATACAACATTTATAGATTTCGAGAAGGCCTTTGACAAGGTAAATAGAAATAAATAATGGAGTATTATGAAACAGAAAGGCGCACCCAACATTTCATAACAGCAATAAAAAACTTTATATGTAGAAAATAAGATCATGATAAAAACTGGAATGAAGACATCTAATAGTTACAATAAAAAAAGGAGTAAGACAAGGGTGTCCACTTTCATCGTAACTTTATAATATTTATATTTACAATGCCACATCTGATAGGCAGACAAAATTAAATTTGCATTTTATAATTAGGAATAATTATTTACATACTTTATTATTTGCAGACGATCAAGTTCTCAAAAATGGTCTACAAACAGTGTTATATATGTAACACAGCCAGTATTGTTAAATAATATCTATAAACAAAACTAAAGTTTTAGCCTTCAGGGGATCCAATCCCATAAGAGCCAAAATATTATTAATAGGAAAACGCACTGAACAAGTCAACTGATTTAATTATCTTGGTGGCAATATCTCTTATTTTAAAAATAGTGACATTTTACATAAAATCAACAAATTCAATAGTAAACTCTAATGGTATATGTGGCACCATAAAGAGAACCTTAAAAAGTACGAGAAGAGAGACCAAATTAAAGTTTTATAAAGCCTTTTTCCTATATTATTATATGGTAGTGAATGTTGGACTTAAACAAAAAAAAAATGAAAAGGAACAACAGACTAAAACAGCGGAAATGAAGTTTTTAGGAAATGTAGCAAGGTATAATCTTCTAGATATTCAAAGAAGTGAGGATATTCGAAATGAATTGAAAATATTTTTATCTAACAGAAAGAATAAAACAATATAGAAATAACTGGAAGGAACATCTATACAGAATGAATGATAGCCGCATTCAACAATTAGTTTTAGATTACAAATCATTAGGTACAAGAAATATTGGTAGACCAAGAAAAAGATGGATACAACACTTTTAATTTAAAATTTATGAGACCGGAACGAGCCTTGATGGCTTAAACCATGAAAAGTTGATGACATGAATGCAAGTAATATTACCCTTTCCAGTTCCCGTAATAACTTGCAATGTTACAAGAGTTTACATTAAGGAACACACGACCATGTGAAATTATCTTTCTGGTCTCAAGTGTATGTTTGCGATGAGCGTAACAGTAGCACCAAGTCTCAGAATGAGTGTGTGGTGGCTTGCCTGAGGAGGATTGGTAGGCAACATATGTTTCTGCAAGTGTGATTTTTCTTAATAGTTCAGTTCCCACTAAGATTACTACTTACACAGCGATTGCTTTCGCGTCGCCAACGCTGTAACACAGGACCTCACTTTTTCATTTCTAAATGTTGGTACTCTGTGCCAGATAAAGAATTGCAGAATGCATTTGTGTTCCTTGTTCTGAACATTATGGTAAAACTGCATATTAGTGGCTGTGGTCTGCTAGGAGAATGGCGGTATGTCCTCGGTTGCTGTCGTGTTGTCAATAGCGAAAACATGCATTCGCTGAAGTTACCAACATTGCATAACCAAACTAGTAACATTGTAATGTGTAAGGAAACTGGCCAGATTAGAGTGGGTAAATCATGATACTGATTATGATAGAGCTTTTTTGAAACAATGTTTCCTAAAATTAAAACTTCAGATCTTTGTTGCGAATGCAAGACTCTCCTGAATGCGGCTGGATATAATAGGGTACGCTATTATAACAGTACTATTTTACAATTATTTTTATTTGGTATGGGATAGGTTTCATTAGTGCTAATTACAGCATTGCTATTACATTTTTCTTTTTCCTTATTTAACCTTTTTTAACCTTTTCCACTTGTTTCACTGTTTTCTGTACTTCTCCAAAATATTTCACTGTAATAATACAAAAACTTTTGCACAACAATTTGCCCCCAAATATACAAATTCCTTTCCATTTCCCATTGGTTAGTTTCTGGGCCTGCATCAAGGTCCTTCTGGCTACACTATCCTCATTCCCTACTTTATCTTCCGTCTTCTGGCGTATCAGTTGGCAACAGGACAACAATGTGGACACACATTGGTTTAGCACACAAGCCCTTAACAATTTAGGCTACAATGTTTCATATTTTAAAAATGAATATATAAAAAATAAGATGAATAAATTTAACACAAAAAGATGAATCACGACTGCCAGAAAACAAATAAAACTAAAGTTTTACAAGTACTGGCTGTGCCCATGCTCTTATATGGTTCACAATGATGGACAATTCATAAAGCGAAGAAAGACAAGCAGAAACAAAGATGACTCTCCAATGCCAAAAAAAGGAAACCATCTGTTTCTGTGTGTGGAGCGGGCAATCTCAAGAGCCACTAAACCAAATTCCTTCACCATGAAAATCCATATTCTACCAGATGGTCACAGGTTATAAAATACTTCAAAATTCTGAAAATTGAAAGTAAGGGGTTTCCTCCTCATATTCATGTCACCAAATTTCAATGCTATTTTGTTAAAATGGATAACAGAAACAATTTCTGTACTTTATTGCATATTTCACAGATTTTAAATACATAGCATAGCAGCGATGTGAAGGGATAAAATGTTTTAAAATTGTTATTTTAAGGAAGTTGTATACAATTTATATTTATCTCATCTTTTACTAAAATTTTATCAAGTAATACATTTGCGTGATTTTGACACAGTCATGTATATTAGATTCCAGAAACTGACTTATATTCCACATCTAAAATACTAATCAACATTCTCTGGCCTATCTAGTTGTAGCTTTGCATCCTTATCCATTAGGATCCAAAGAAAACCGTAAGCAACCTTACAACTCTAACATACTACCCCTACTATGTGTCTGATCGCAATGCACTGTTTCATATATATATATGGTCCAAATATTGCAAATAAACACAGTAGTTGGCAAAAACATTTATAGCTTACAACATCCACTTAAGCTTAATTTTGAATTAAATAGTATTCAAAACTTGTTTTATTTTCAAACTTTTCTCTCCACTTCTTGTTACCTGAGATGTATCTTTAAACATTACAATATTTCACTGTGGATATAAGAATACTATAGACTAAAGTAATAGTCAAATTTGTACTTTATCTAGCCCGTACATAGAGATACAGAAGGTGTTGCATTCCACCTAAAAATTCAATATAGATATTTTACCAAAACTACTTTTTGAGGTTCACTAATTAAGAAATATTTGAAAAAAAATTTTAGCTGCATTGCATAACGCCCCATTACTGTAAGTAATGTTCCATGAATTATTCATAACGTCTTTGTTTATGTTTATGTACGATGTTATGGTAACCATAACCATGTGAAGATAAAACGTGCAATGCTCGTGTTCTAAGTACCGTAGAGACAGGATTTTTCTACGTTCATGATCAGAAAGTAAAATTCTTTCTTGCTATAATATTGGTACCTGTAATTTTCAAATATTTATCACATTTAACCATAACATGTTAAGTTAAAACGTATCTCGCTCGCGTTCAAAGTATCGTAGACACAAGATGTTTGTACGTTCATTATCTGAACGTAAAATTCTTTCTTGTTATCTTATTGCTATCTGTAATTTTCAAATATTTATCAAATATTTAACCATAAAATGTGAGGATAAAACGTGCATCGCTCGAGTTCTAAGTATCGTAAGGACAAGATGTTTGTACGTTAATTATCAGAACGTAAAATTCTTTCTTGTTATAATATTGATATCTGTAATTTTCAAATACTTATCAAACATTTAACCATAGCCATGTGAAGATTAAACATGCATCGCTCGTGTTCTAAGTATCGTAAAGACAAGGTTTCTGTACGTTCAGGATCAGAAAGTAACATTCTTTCTTGTTATAATATTGCTATATGTAATTTTCAAATAGTTATCAGTAATATTTAATCATAACATGTGAACATACAACGTGCATTGCTCGTGTTCTAAGTATCGTAGAGACAGGTTTTCTGTACGGTCATGATCAGAAAATAACATTCCTAATTATTATTATTTATTATCATTATTATTAGTACCTATTATTATTATTATTATTATTATTATTATTATTATTATTATTATTATTATTATTATTATTATTATTATTATTATTATTATTATTATTATAGTTATTATTATTATAGTTATTATTATTATTATAGTTATTATTATTATAGTTATTATTATTATAGTTATTATTATTATTATTATTATTATTATTAGTATTATTATTATTATTATTATTATTATTATTATTATTATTATTATTATTATTATTATTATTATTATTATTATTATTATTATTATTATTATTATTATTATTATTATTATTATTATTATTATTATTATAAGATTGGCATGTGTAATATTCAAATATTTATCAAACATTTAGCCATAGCATATGAAGATAAAAACGTGCATTGCTCGTGTGCTAAGTATCGTAGAGACAGGTGTTCTGTACGGTCATAATCAGAACATAACATTCTTTCTTATTATAAGATTGGCATGTGTAATATTCAAATATTTATCCTTAACATTTAACCATAGGCATGTGAAGATAAAACGTGAATCGCTCTTGTTCTAAGTATCGTAGAGACATGATTTTAGTACGGTCATTATTCAGAAAGTAAAATTCTTTGTTGCTATCTGTAATTTTCAAATATTTATCAGCAACATTTAATCATAACATGTGAAGATACAACGTGTAACGCTCGTGTTCATAAGTATGGTAGAGATAGGATTTTCTACGATCATGATCAGAAAATGCAATTCCTTCTTATTATAAGATTAGCATCTGTCATTTATCAAACCTTCATCCGAGCGTAATTAATATAACGTTCTCAGTTCAGGCGCGCGAGATAGGAGGAGCAAGCTTGGGATTCGCTGGAGTCACCAGTACGGCCCGCCTAAATATCCCTTTAACTTTTGCGAACATTATAGTTACTACGATACCATTATCAAACGCCTTGGGTAATAGGATTTCATTGCTTCCTCCAGAACGAATGCTCCCAATCCACCCTGGTTTTATACGAAGATCATTTTGAATAAAACCACTAAAATGCCAAAGTAGGGCAAAATATGTACTAGACTTTATGTTTCGTACTGCTCTATTTTCTGCTTATATCGGGTGCTGCATTATGTTTCCTAATTTATTATGGACTTAAGAAATTGTAATTAATATTACGTACTGTACCTAAAGAAAATATATATTCTGTCCAAAATGGTAATGCACATTAGTACTCTGCAATAATTCTTTGACTGCTGGTTACACCAAAACAAGCCAATTGACTGTACACATATAACCTTGTTTATCGTTGTCCCTCGTGTTTTCGCTTCAGCCAATTTTCATTTCATTTGCCACTCATTTCAACGAATCTAACACACAGCTGCTTTGAAATTACGCAGTATTTAACACTATTTCCGAGCTTCTGCAATATTCGTCCAATAATACTAAACGTGATCTGTAGTGCCAACGTAGTACCTATCTACACCCATCGGACTTGAAAATGTATCCTAAAAATTATCATCTTCCAAGCAAGGACATAAAAGGTTTGCTTTGCAACTGGTACTTGATTGAACCCATGTTACTTAAAATGTTACGTACTAAGTTTCTAGGATGTGTTCTGTTGCTCTCTTGTATTCATATTTATTAATTATATATAACACCGAATTATAATAAAATATGTTCACAATATATTTCCTAATCTCCTTTTTAATTGTAGTTTATTTCACTAAAACGCTTCTTAAATCATATTAACTTGTAGAAACGGGTCAAGAATTTCATTTCTTATTTGTTTTAATCTTCCATTACTTATATTTCTATTTCCTTCAAACATCACTATGTAAATCTTAATGTCTTGGCATTACAAAGATCGCAATATGTCACAGATATCACTCAGCGATCAGTTTTTAAAAGATTTGTGTATTGCTTAAAGCCAACTTAATTCTCTAATTTCCGAGCACTTACAAGAAAATTACGTATAAGTACAATTTCTACAAACGTGTATCTGACTAACCTAAGTAGATAGAGAAATATATTTCCGTAAGAATACTTTGTACTAAAGTAAAGAACACCGGAAAGCAACACATCATATTTTATTTTTCATAGGTTTCCACACGATTTGTTTTCCCTTGCTTTTGTTTAATTTATGTGCATGTTAAATGACGATCAAGCTCCATAACAACCAGAAATCAATATTAAAATTTTCTGTTCGACAACGAAACAAGACTTCTAAATTAAAGTATTATAATATTCAAATAACGAAATGGGAGAACCGAAAGCTGGCGTAACCTTCCCGCGCAGAAAAGGAGAAAGTACACACAGCAAGGAAGAGAAGATTTGGTTAAACGCCAAAGTAAAATTACCGCAAGTTCTTAACACGAAAAACGACGAAGATAAGTTGATAGAGTTAACTGATGCAGACCGAGTGAAACTCGTCAAAGCTTACAAAGAAGAGGGTACCTTGAAAATTGCCAATGCTGCTTGTCAAAGAAGAAGATCAAGACGCAGAAGCTGTTCAAGGAGGAGGAGAAGTTGTTCAAGACGGAGAAGAAGTTGTTCAAGACGGAGAAGACGAAGTTGTTCAAGACGGAGAAGGAGGAGTTGCTCAAGAAGGAGGAGAAGAAGTTGTTCGAGAAGGAGGAGAAGAAGGAGTATTTCAAGAAGAAGAAGGATGAGGAGGAGTTGTTCAAGAAGACGGCGTCGTAATCTAACTACCGAAGGCGAGGATTGATACTGTATCGAAACTCTCACGTTCGAGACCAAAGCCCATATCACTAGCCATGAACTGAATTAATTACAATCATTAATATGGTACATAGTACCAGTTCCAAATTATACACAGTGTACTAGTCATGTAAAACAGAAACACAAGAAGTAAAAACGGTTCAATACATTTCAACCAAGTATGTACATTATTTCACAATGTCATTACCAGATCAACTCGACACGTTGTACAACAGACCTGGGAAACATTGCTCCAAAGTAGTGAACAACGTTGTTTCTCACCTTCTTAACTGCAGTGAACCGGTTTTCTCTTAGCTTTTCCGCTTTAATAGAAATGAAGGGAGTAAACTGATATTGAGTTTTTATTTATGGATGCAGATTAACTACTGTGGTTCTCAGCGTCCCATTCCTTATTGGATGTGAAATCCATTTACTTTTGCTCAGAGGTCTCTTTATTAGGTTTGAGTTTATTTTATGTGACCAACATCTACCACTCGGCTACTCGCCTTTATGCGATGCTAATGATTTCTACGTCCACTGAAAATCCATCAACCTTCACCACGTATGAAGCTGACACTTGCTGAGTACACCTCCCCAGGTCTGTTGTACAATATCTGACTGGTATTTACTGAAGCAAATTGTCTTATGAGGTTCCATCACAACACAATCTGGACCAGTTGTAATTACATAATCTTCACAAAACGAAGTCTTATTATAGTACACAATGTTTTTGTATTTATATCTTCTGGACTCTTTACAGGATTGTATGCTACATGTAGTTTGTGAGTGAACTCTGGCTTAGGAAGAGAGATGGTAAGTTTCTGAAATGTTTAGCCTTGTGTATGTTTATAGTCACAGCAGATGTTATAAGAAAACTGCTGGAGTGAATAACAATAATGAATTAATTAATTACGCCTCCACCACATTGAAATACTGACTATTAGACTTGATATGTTGGAAGTTCGGTCATATTCCAAAATAATGGAGAATAACACAAATATATCCAATTTATAAGAAAGGTGATTGTCATGAATGTAAAAATTATAGAGGCAAAAGCACTTCAAATACATGCTATAATATTTATGCATCTATTCTGAACTGTCGTTTAGATATAATAATGGAAAATATAATTATGGAAGTGCAAAATGGATTCAGGAAAAGAGATCGTGTCCTTACTGTATATTTACTGTTAATCAGATAATTGAAAAACATAGGAAGCAGAATATACCAACATATACAACATTTATAGATTTCGAGAAGGCCTTTGACAAGGTAAATAGAAATAAATAATGGAGTATTATGAAACAGAAAGGCGCACCCAACATTTCATAACAGCAATAAAAAACTTTATATGTAGAAAATAAGATCATGATAAAAACTGGAATGAAGACATCTAATAGTTACAATAAAAAAAGGAGTAAGACAAGGGTGTCCACTTTCATCGTAACTTTATAATATTTATATTTACAATGCCACATCTGATAGGCAGACAAAATTAAATTTGCATTTTATAATTAGGAATAATTATTTACATACTTTATTATTTGCAGACGATCAAGTTCTCAAAAATGGTCTACAAACAGTGTTATATATGTAACACAGCCAGTATTGTTAAATAATATCTATAAACAAAACTAAAGTTTTAGCCTTCAGGGGATCCAATCCCATAAGAGCCAAAATATTATTAATAGGAAAACGCACTGAACAAGTCAACTGATTTAATTATCTTGGTGGCAATATCTCTTATTTTAAAAATAGTGACATTTTACATAAAATCAACAAATTCAATAGTAAACTCTAATGGTATATGTGGCACCATAAAGAGAACCTTAAAAAGTACGAGAAGAGAGACCAAATTAAAGTTTTATAAAGCCTTTTTCCTATATTATTATATGGTAGTGAATGTTGGACTTAAACAAAAAAAAAATGAAAAGGAACAACAGACTAAAACAGCGGAAATGAAGTTTTTAGGAAATGTAGCAAGGTATAATCTTCTAGATATTCAAAGAAGTGAGGATATTCGAAATGAATTGAAAATATTTTTATCTAACAGAAAGAATAAAACAATATAGAAATAACTGGAAGGAACATCTATACAGAATGAATGATAGCCGCATTCAACAATTAGTTTTAGATTACAAATCATTAGGTACAAGAAATATTGGTAGACCAAGAAAAAGATGGATACAACACTTTTAATTTAAAATTTATGAGACCGGAACGAGCCTTGATGGCTTAAACCATGAAAAGTTGATGACATGAATGCAAGTAATATTACCCTTTCCAGTTCCCGTAATAACTTGCAATGTTACAAGAGTTTACATTAAGGAACACACGACCATGTGAAATTATCTTTCTGGTCTCAAGTGTATGTTTGCGATGAGCGTAACAGTAGCACCAAGTCTCAGAATGAGTGTGTGGTGGCTTGCCTGAGGAGGATTGGTAGGCAACATATGTTTCTGCAAGTGTGATTTTTCTTAATAGTTCAGTTCCCACTAAGATTACTACTTACACAGCGATTGCTTTCGCGTCGCCAACGCTGTAACACAGGACCTCACTTTTTCATTTCTAAATGTTGGTACTCTGTGCCAGATAAAGAATTGCAGAATGCATTTGTTTTCCTTGTTCTCAACATTATGGTAAAACTGCATATTAGTGGCTGTGGTCTGCTAGGAGAATGGCGGGTATGTCCTAGCTTGCTGTCGCGTTGTGAATAGCGAAAACATGCATTCGCTGAAGCTACCAACATTGTGTAACCAAACTAGCAACATTGTAATGCGTAGGAAAACTGGCCAGATTAGAGTGGGTAAATCATGACACTGATTATGATAGAGCTTATTTGAAACAATGTTTCCTAAAATTAAAACATCAGATCTTTGTTGCGACTGCAAGACTCTCCTGAATGCGGCTGGATCCTAGACATAAAATAAAAAATATTAATAATAAGGTACGCTATTGTAACCGTACTATTTTACAATTATTTTTATTTGGTATGGGATAGGTTTGATTAGTGCTAATTACAGCATTACTATTACATTTTTCTTTTTCCTTATTTAATCTTTTTTAACATTTTCCATTTGTTTCACTGTTTTCTGTAGTTTTCCAAAATTTTTCACTGTAATAATACACAAACTTTTGCATAACAATTTGTCCCCAAATATACAAATTCCTTTCCATGGCCCATTGGTTTGTTTCTGGGCTGCATCAAGGTCATTCTGGCTACACTATCCACATTCCCTACTTTATCTTCCGTCTTCTCGGGCCCAAATGACCTTGTTGTCGACGGGCCCTAAAACACTACACACTCACTCACTCTTCCGTCTTCTGGCGTATCAGTAGGCAACAGGACAGCCACTCTTTGCACGCATTGGTTTAGCACACAAGCCCTTAACAATTGTAACTATTTAGGCTACAATGTTTCATATTTTAAAAATGAATATATAAAAAATAAGATGAATAAATTTAACACAAAAAGATGAATCACGACTGCCAGAAAACAAATAAAACTAAAGTTTTACAAGTACTGGCTGTGCCCATGCTCTTATATGGTTCACAATGATGGACAATTCATAAAGCGAAGAAAGACAAGCAGAAACAAAGATGACTCTCCAATGCCAAAAAAAGGAAACCATCTGTTTCTGTGTGTGGAGGGGGCAATCTCAAGAGCCACTAAACCAAATTCCTTCACCATGAAAATCCATATTCTACCAGATGGTCACAGGTTATAAAATACTTCAAAATTCTGAAAATTGAAAGTAAGGGGTTTCCTCCTCACATTCACGTCACCAAATTTCAATGCTATTTTGTTAAAATGGATAACAGAAACAATTTCTGTACTTTATTGCATATTTCACAGATTTTAAATACAAAGCATAGCAGCGATGTGAAGGGATAAAATGTTTTAAAATTGTTATTTTAAGGAAGTTGTATAAAATTTATATTTATCTCATCTTTTACTAAAATTTTATCACGTAATACATTTGCGTGATTATGACACAGTCATGTATCTTAGATTCCAGAAACTGACTTATATTCCACATCTAAAATACTAATCAACATTCTCTGGCCTATCTAGTTGTAGCTTTGCATCCTTATCCATTAGGATCCAAAGAAAACCGTAAGCAACCTTACAACTCTAACATACTACCCCTATTGTGTGTCTGATCGCAATGCACTGTTTCATATATATATGATCCAAATATTGCAAATAAACACAGTAGTTGGCAAAAACATTTACAGCTTACAACATCCACTTAAGCTTAATTTTGAATTAAATAGTATTCAAAACTTGCTTTATTTTCAAACTTTTCTCTCCACTTCTTCTTAACTGAGATGTATCTTTAAACATTACAATATTTCACTGTGGATATAAGAATACTATAGACTAAAGTAATAGTCAAATTTGTACTTTATCTAACACGTACATAGAGATACAGAAGGTGTTGCATTCCACCTAAAAATTCAATATAAATATTTTACCAAAACTACTTTTTGAGGTTCACTAATTAAGAAATATTTTTAAAAAAATTTCAGCTGCTTTGCATAACGCCCCATTACTGTAAGTAATGTTCCATGAATTATTCATAACGTCTTTGTTTATGTTTATGTACGATGTTATGGTAACCATAACCATGTGAAGATAAAACGTGCAATGCACGTGTTCTAAGTACCGTAGAGACAGAATTTTTGTACGTTCATGATCAGAAAGTAAACTTCTTTCTTGCTATAATATTGGTACCTATAATTTTCAAATATTTATCACATTTAACCATAACATGTTAAGATAAAACGTATCTCGCTCGCGTTCAAAGTATCGTAGACACAAGATGTTTGTACGTTCATTATCAGAACGTAAAATTCTCTCTTGTTATCTTATTGCTCTCTGTAATTTTCAAATATTTATCAAATATTTATCAAACATTTAACCATAGCCATGTGAAGATTAAACATGCATCGCTCGTGTTCTAAGTATCGTAAAGACAAGGTTTCTGTAAGTTCAGGATCAGAAAGTAACATTTTTTCTTGTTATAATATTGCTATATGTAATTTTCAAATAGTTATCAGTAATATTTAATCATAACATGTGAACATACAACGTGCATTGCTCGTGTTCTAAGTATATTTCTATTTCCTTCAAACATCACTATGTAAATCTTAATGTCTTGGCATTACAAAGATCGCAGGATGTCACAGATATCACTCAGCGATCAGTTTTTAAAAGATTTGTGTATTGCTTAAAGCCAACTTTATTCTCCAATTTCCGAGCACTTACAAGAAAATTACGTATAAGTACAATTTCTACAAACGTGTATCTGACTAACCTAAGTAGATAGAGAAATATATTTCCGTAAGAATACTTTGTACTAAAGTAAGAACACCGGAAAGCAACACATATTTTATTTTTCATAGGTTTCCACACGATTTGTTTTCCCTTGCTTTTGTTTAATTTATGTGCATGATAAATGACGATCAAGCTCCATAACAACCAGAAATCAATATTAAAATTTTCTGTTCGACAAGGAAACAAGGCTTCTAAATTAAAGTATTATAATATTCAAATAACGAAATGGGAGAACCGAAAGCTGGCGTAACCTTCCCCCGCAGAAAAGGAGAAAGTACACACAGCAAGGAAGGGAACACTTTGTTAAACGCCAAAGTAAATTTTCCGCAAGTTGTTACCATGAAAAACGACGAAGATAAGTTGATAGAGTTAACTGATGCAGACCGAGTGAAACTCGTCAAAGCTTACAAAGAAGAGGGTACCTTGAAAATTGCCAATGCTGCTTGTCGGAGATGAAGATCAAGACGCAGAAGCTGTTCAAGGAGGAGAAGTTGTTCAAGACGGAGAAGAAGTTGTTCAAGACGGAGAAGACGAAGTTGTTCAAGACGGAGAAGGAGGAGTTGCTCAAGAAGGAGGAGAAGAAGTTGTTCGAGAAGGAGGAGAAGAAGGAGTCTTTCAAGAAGAAGAAGGATGAGGAGGAGTTGTTCAAGAAGACGGCGTCGTAATCTAACTACCGAAGGCGAGGATTGATACTGTATCCAAACTCTCACGTTCGAAATCAAAGCCCATATCACTACCAGTTCCAAATTATACACAGTGTACTAGTCATGTAAAACAGAAACACAAGAAGTAAAAAGGGTTCAATACATTTCAACCAAGTATGTACATTATTTCACAATGTCATTACCAGATCAACTCGACACGTTGTACAACAGACCTGGGAAACATTGCTCCAAAGTAGTGAACAACGTTGTTTCTCACCTTCTTAACTGCAGTGAACCGGTTTTCTCTAAGGTTTTCCGCTTTAATAGAAATGAAGGGAGTAAACTGATATTGAGTTTTTATTTATGGATGCAGATTAACTACTGTGGTTCTCAGCGTCCCATTCCTTATTGGATGTGAAATCCATTTACTTTTGCTCAGAGGTCTCTTTATTAGGCTTGAGTTTATTTTATGTGACCAACATCTACCACTCGGCTACCCGCCTTTATGCGATGCTAATGATTTTTACGTCCACTGAAAATCCATCACCCTTTACCACGTATGAAGCTGACACTTGGTGAGTACACCTCCCCAGGTCTGTTGTACAATATCTGACTGGTATTTACTGAAGCAAATTGTCTTATGAGGTTCAATCACAACACAATCTGGACCAGTTGTAATTACATAATCTCCACAAAACGAAGTCTTATAGTACACAATGTTTTTGTATTGATATCTTCTGGACTCTTTACAGGATTGTATGCTACATGCAGTTTGTGAGTGAACTCTGGCTTAGGATGAGAGATGGTAAGTTTCTGAAATGTTTAGCCTTGTGTATGTTTATAGTCACAGCAGATGTTATAAGAAAACTGCTGGTGTGGATAACAATAATGAATTAATTAATTACGGCTCCACCACATTGAAATACTGACTATTAGACTTGATATGTTGGAAGTTCGGTCATATTCCAAAATAATGGAGAATAACACAAATATATCCAATTTATAAGAAAGGTGATTGTCATGAACGTAAAAATTATAGAGGCAAAAGCACTTCAAATACATGCTATAATATTTATGCATCTATTCTGAACTGTCGTTTAAATATAATAATGGAAAATATAATTATGGAAGTGCAAAATGGATTCAGGAAAAGAGATCTTGTCCTTACTGTATATTTACTGTTAATCAGATAATTGAAAAACATAGGAAGCAGAATACACCAACATATACAACATTTATAGATTTCGAGAAGGCCTTTGACAAGGTAAATAGAAATAAATTATGGAGTATTATGAAACAGAAAGGCGCACCCAACATTTCATAACAGCAATAAAAAAACTTTATATGTAGAAAATAAGATCATGATAAAAACAGGAATGAAGACATCTAATAGTTACAATAAACAAAGGAGTAAGACAAGGGTGTCCACTTTCATCGTAACTTTATAATATTTATATTTACAATGTCATATCTGATAGGCAGACAAAATTAGATTTGCATTTTATAATTAGGAATAATTATTTACATACTTTATTATTTGCAGACGATCAAGTTCTCAAAAATGGTCTACAAACAGTGTTATATATGTAACACTGCCAGTATTGTTAAATAATATCTATAAACAAAACTAAAGTTTTAGCCTTCAGGGGATCCAATCCCATAAGAGCCAAAATATTATTAATAGGAAAACGCACTGAACAAGTCAACTGATTTAATTATCTTGGTGGCAATATCTCTTATTTTAAAAATAGTGACATTTTAAATAAAATCAACAAATTCAATAGTAAACTCTAATGGTATATGTGGCACCATAAAGAGAACCTTAAAAAGTACGAGAAGAGAGACCAAATTAAAATTTTATAAAGCCTTTTTCCTATATTATTATATGGTAGTGAATGTTGGACTTAAACAAACAAAAAAAAAAAAAAAAAAAAAAAAAAAAGGAACAACAGATTCAAACAGCGGAAATGAAGTTTTTAGGAAATGTAGCAAGGTATAATCTTCTAGATATGCAAAGAAGAGAGGATATTCGAAATGAATTGAAAATATTTTTATCTAACAGAAAGAATAAAACAATATAGAAATAACTGGAAGGAACATCTATACAGAATGAATGACAGCCGCATTCAAAAATTAGTTTTAGATTACAAAACATTAGGTACAAGAAATATTGGTAGACCAAGAAAAAGATGGATACAACACTTTTAATTTAAAATTTATGAGACCGGAACGATCCTTGATGGCTTAAACCATGAAAAGTTGATGACATGAATGCAAGTAATAATACCCTTTCCAGTTCCCGTAATAACTTGCAATGTTACAAGAGTTTACATTAAGGCACACACGACCATGTGAAATTATCTTTCTGGTCCCAAGTGTATGTTTGCGATGAGCATAACAGTAGCACCAAGTCTCAGAATGAGTGTGTGGTGGCTTGCCTGAGGAGGATTGGTAGGCGACATATGTTTCTGCAAGTGTGATTTTTCTTAATAGTTCAGTTCCCACTAAGATTACTACTTACACAACGATTGCTTTCGCGTCGCCAAAGCTGTAACACAGGACCTCACTTTTTCATTTCTAAATGTTGGTACTCTGTGCCTTATAAAGAATTGCAGAATGCATTTGTTTTCCTTGTTCTGAACATTATGGTAATACTGCATATTAGTGGCTGTGGTCTGCTAGGAGAATGGCGGGTATGTCCTAGCTTGCTGTCGCGTTGTCAATAGCGAAAACATGCATTCGCTGAAGCTACCAACATTGTGTAACCAAACTAGCAACATTGTAATGCGTAGGAAAACTGGCCAGATTAGAGTGGGTAAATCATGACACTGATTATGATAGAGCTTATTTGAAACAATGTTTCCTAAAATTAAAACATCAGATCTTTGTTGCGACTGCAAGACTCTCCTGAATGCGGCTGGATCCTAGACATAAAATAAAAAATATTAATAATAAGGTACGCTATTGTAACCGTACTATTTTACAATTATTTTTATTTGGTATGGGATAGGTTTGATTAGTGCTAATTACAGCATTACTATTACATTTTTCTTTTTCCTTATTTAATCTTCTTTAACATTTTCCATTTGTTTCACTGTTTTCTGTAGTTTTCCCAAATTTTTCACTGTAATAATACACAAACTTTTGCATAACAATTTGTCCCCAAATATACAAATTCCTTTCCATGGCCCATTGGTTAGTTTCTGGGCCTGCATCAAGGTCATTCTGGCTACACTATCCACATTCCCTACTTTATCTTCCGTCTTCTCGGGCCCAAATGACCTTGTTGTCGACGGGCCCTAAAACACTACACACTCACTCTTCCGTCTTCTGGCGTATCAGTAGGCAACAGGACAGCCACTCTTTGCACGCATTGGTTTAGCACACAAGCCCTTAACAATTGTAACTATTTAGGCTACAATGTTTCATATTTTAAAAATGAATATATAAAAAATAAGATGAATAAATTTAACACAAAAAGATGTATCACGACTGCCAGAAAACAAACAAAACTAAAGTTTTACAAGTACTGGCTGTGCCCATGCTCTTATATGGTTCACAATGATGGACAATTCATAAAGCGAAGAAAGACAAGCAGAAACAAAGATGACTCTCCAATGCCAAAAAAAGGAAACCATCTGTTTCTGTGTGTGGAGGGGGCTATCTCAAGAGCCACTAAACCAAATTCCTTCACCATGAAAATCCATATTCTACCAGATGGTCACAGGTTATAAAATACTTCAAAATTCTGAAAATTGAAAGTAAGGGGTTTCCTCCTCATATTCATGTCACCAAATTTCAATGCTATTTTGTTAAAATGGATAACAGAAACAATTTCTGTACTTTATTGCATATTTCACAGATTTTAAATACAAAGCATAGCAGCGATGTGAAGGGATAAAATGTTTTAAAATTGTTATTTTAAGGAAGTTGTAGAAAATGTATATTTATCTCATCTTTTACTAAAATTTTATCAAAAAATACATTTGCGTGATTTTGACACAGTCATGTATTTTAGATTCCAGAAACTGACTTATATTCCACATCTAAAATACTAATCAACATTCTCTGGCCTATCTAGTTGTAGCTTTGCATCCTTATCCATTAGGATCCAAAGAAAACCGTAAGCAACCTTACAACTCTAACATACTACCCCTACTATGTGTCTGATCGCAATGCACTGTTTCGTATATATATGGTCCAAATATTGCAAATAAACACAGTAGTTGGCAAAAACATTTATAGCTTACAACATCCACTTAAGCTTAATTTTGAATTAAATAGTATTCAAAACTTGCTTTATTTTCAAACTTTTCTCTCCACTTCTTCTTAACTGAGATGTATCTTTAAACATTACAATATTTCACTGTGGATATAAGAATACTATAGACTAAAGTAATAGTCAAATTTGTACTTTATCTAACCCGTACATAGAGATACAGAAGGTGTTGCATTCCACCTAAATATTCAATATAGATATTTTACCAAAACTACTTTTTGAGGTTCACTAATTAAGAAATATTTTTAAAAATTTTTTAGCTGCATTGCATAACGCCCCATTACTGTAAGTAATGTTCCATGAATTATTCATAACGTCTTTGTTTATGTTTATGTACGATGTTATGGTAACCATAACCATGTGAAGATAAAACGTCCAATGCTCGTGTTCTAAGTACCGTAGAGACAGGATTTTTGTATGTTCATGATTAGAAAGTAAAATTCTTTCTTGCTATAATATTGGTACCTGTAATTTTCAAATATTTATCACATTTAACCATAACATATTAAGATAAAACGTATCTCGCTCGCGTTCAAAGTATCGTAGACACAAGATGTTTGTACGTTCATTATCAGAACGTAAAATTGTTTCTTGCTATCTTATTGCTATCTGTAATTTTCAAATATTTATCAAATATTTATCAAACATTTAACCATAGCCATGTGAAGATTAAACATGCATCGCTCGTGTTCTAAGTATCGTAAAGACAAAGTTTCTGTAAGTTCAGGTTCAGAAAGTAACATTCTTTCTAATTATAAGATTGGCATGTGTAATATTTAAATGTTTCTTCGTAACATTTAACCATAACATGTGAAGATAAAATGTGCATCGATCGTATTCTAAGGATCGTAGAGACAGGTTTTTTACGGTCATGATCAGAAAATAACATTCGTAATTATTTTTATTTATTATCATTATTTATTATCATTATTATTAGTACCTATTATTATTATTATTATTATTATTATTATTATTATTATTATTATTATTATTATTATTATTATTATTATTATTATTATTATTATTATTATTATTATTATTATTATTATTATTAAGATTGGCATGTGTAATATTCAAATATTTATCAAACATTTAGCCATAGCATATGAAGATAAAAACCTGCATTGCTCGTGTGCTAAGTATCGTAGAGACAGGTGTTCTGTACGGTCATAATCAGAACATAACATTCTTTCTTATTATAAGATTGGTATGTGTAATATTCAAATATTTATCAGACATTTAACCATAGGCATGTGAAGATAAAACGTGAATCGCTCTTGTTCTAAGTATCGTAGAGACATGATTTTAGTACGGTCATGATTCAGAAAGTAAAATTCTTTGTTGCTATCTGTAATTTTCAAATATTTATCAGCAACATTTAATCATAACATGTGAAGATACAACGTGTAACGCTCGTGTTCTAAGTATGGTAGAGATAGGATTTTCTACGATCATGATCAGAAAATGCAATTCCTTCTTATTATAAGATTAGCATCTGTCATTTATCAAACATTCATCCGAGCGTAATTAATATAACGTTCTAAGTTCAGGCGCGCGAGATAGGAGGAGCAAGCTTGGGATTCGCTGGAGTCACCAGTACGGCCCGCCTAAATATACCTTTTAACTTTTGTGAACATTATAGTTACTACGATACCATTATCAAACGCCTTGGGTAATAGGATTTCATTGCTTCCTCCAGAACGAATGCTCCCAATCCACCCTGGTTTTATATGAAGATCATTTTGAATAAAACCACTAAAATGCCAAAGTAGGGCAAAATATGTACTAGACTTCATGTTTTGTACTGCTCTATTTTCTGCTTATATCGGGTGCTGCATTATGTTTCCTAATTTATTATGGACTTAAGAAATTGTAATTAATATTACGTACTGTACCTAAAGAAAATATATATTCTGTCCAAAATGGTAATGCACATTAGTACTCTGCAATAATTCTTTGACTGCTGGTTACACCAAAACAAGCCAATTGACTGTACACATATAACCTTGTTTATCGTTGTCCCTCGTGTTTTCGCTTCAGCCAATTTTCATTTCATTTGCCACTCATTTCAACGAATCTAACACACAGCTGCTTTGAAATTACGCAGTATTTAACACTATTTCCGAGCTTCTGCAATATTCGTCCAATAATACTAAACGTGATCTGTAGTGCCAACGTAGTACCTATCTACGCCCATCGGACTTGAAAATGTATCCTAAAAATTATCATCTTCCAAGCAAGGACATAAAAGGTTTGCTTTGCAACTGGTACTTGATTGAACCCATGTTACTTAAAATATTACGTACTAAGTTTCTAGGATGTGTTATGTTGCTCTCTTGTATTCATATTTATTAATTATATATAACACCGAATTATAATAAAATATGTTCACAAGATATTTCCTAATCTCCTTTTTAATTGTTTATTTCACTAAAAGGCTTCTTAAATCATATTAACTTGTAGAAACGGGTCAAGAATTTTTTCTTATTTGTTTTAATCTTCCATTACTTATATTTCTATTTCCTTTAAACATCACTATGTAAATCTTAATGTCTTGGCATTACAAAGATCGCAGAATGTCACAGATATCACTCAGCGATCAGTTTTTAAAAGATTTGTGTATTGCTTAAAGCCTACTTTATTCTCTAATTTCCGAGCACTTACAAGAAAATTACCTATAAAAACAATTTCTACAAACGTGTATCTGACTAACCTAAGTAGATAGAGAAATATATTTCCGCAAGAATACTTTGTACTAAAGTAAACAACACCGGAAAGCAACATATTATATTTTATTTTTCATAGGTTTCCACGCGATTTGTTTTCCCTCGCTTTTGTTTAATTTATGTGCATGTTAAATGACGATCAATCTCCATAACAACCAGAAATCAATATCAAAATTTTCTGCTCGACAAGGAAACAAGACTTCTAAATTAAAGTATTATAATATTTAAATAACGAAATGGGAGAACCGAAATCTGGTGTAACCTTCCCTCGCATAAAAGGAGAAAGTACACACAGCAAGGAAGGGAACACTTTGTTAAACGCCCAAGTAAATTTTCCGCAAGTTGTTACCATGAAAAACGACGAAGATAAGTTGATAGATTTAACTGACGCAGACCGAGTGAAACTCGTCAAACCTTTCAAAGAAGAGGGTACCTTGAAAATTGTCAATGCTGCTTGTCGGAGAAGATCAAGACGCAGAAGCTGTGCCAGGAGGAGGAGTTGTTCAACACGGAGAAGTTGTTCAAGACGGAGAAGAAGTTGTTCAAGACGGAGAAGACGAAGTTTTTCAAGACGGAGAAGGAGGAGTTGCACAAGAAGGAGGAGAAGAAGTTGTTCGAGAAGGAGGAGAAGAAGGAGTATTTCAAGGAGAAGAAGGAGTATTTCAAGGAGAAGAAGGATGAGGAGGAGTTGTTCAAGAAGACGGCGTCGTAACCTACCTACCGAAGGCGAGGATTGATACTGTAACGAAACTCTCACGTTCGAAACCAAAGCCCATATCACTAGCCATGAACTGAATTAATTACAATCATTAATATGGTACATAGTTCCAGTTCCAAATTATACACAGTGTACTAGTCATGTAAAACAGAAACACAACAAGAAGTAAAAACGGTTCAATACATTTCAACCAAGTATATACTTTATTTTCACAATGTCATTACCAGATCAACTCGACACGTTGTCCAACAGACCTGGGAAACATTGCTCCAAAGTAGTGAACAAAGTTGTTTCTCACCTTCTTAATTGCAGTGAACCGGTTTTCTCTTAGGTTTTCCGCTTTAATAGAAATGAAGGGAGTAAAATGATATTGAGTTTTTATTTATGGATGCAGATTAACTACTGTGGTTCTCAGCGTCCCATTCCTTATTGGATGTGAAATCCATTTTTTTTTTGCTCAGAGGCCTCTTTATTAGGCTTGAGTTTATTTCATGTGACCAACATCTACCACTCAGCTACTCGCCTTTATGCGATGCTAATGATTTTTACGTCCACTAAAAATCCATCACCCTTCACCACGTATGAAGCTGACACTTGGTGAGTACACCTCCCCAGGTCTGTTGTACAATATCTGACTGATATTTAAGGAAGCAAATTGTCTTATGAGGTTCAATCACAACACAATCTGGACCAGTTGTAATTACATAATCTTCACAAAACGAAGTCTTATTATAGTACACAATGTTTTTGTATTTATATCTTCTGGACTCTTTACAGGATTGTATGCTACATGCAGTTTTCTGTGAGTGAACTCTGGCTTAGGATGAGAGATGGTAAGTTTCTGAAATGTTTAGCCTTGTGTATGTTTATAGTCACAGCAGATGTTAGCTGTAATGGGAACTATAACCTCGTCAGAGAAAGCCATGTTCTCAGCAGAATTAATTTTATTTTTGACATGAATACAATAACCTCAAAAAATAAGAAAACTGCTGGAGTGGATAACAATAATGAATTAATTAATTATGCCTCCACCACATTGAAATACTGACTATTAGACTTAATATGTTGGAAGTTCGGTCATATTCCAAAAGAATGGAGAATAACACACATATATCCTATTTACAAGAAAGGTGATCGTCATGAATGTAAAAATTATAGAGGCATAAGCACTTTAAATACATGCTATAATATGTATGCATCTATTCTGAATTGTCGTTTAAACATAATAATGGAAAATATAATTATGGAAGTGCAAAATGGATTCAGAAAAGGGATCTTGTTCTTACTGTATATTTACTGTTAATCCAGATAATTGAAAAACATAGGAAGTTCAATATACAGACTTATACGACATTTATAGATTTCGAGAAGGCCTTTGACAAGGTAAACAGAAATAAATTATGGAGTATTATGAAACAGAAAGGCGTACCCAACATTTCATAACAGCAATAAAAAACTTTATATGTAGAAAATAAGATCACGATAGAAACTGGAAAGAAGACAGATCTAATGGCAACAATAAACAACGGAGTAACACAAGGGTGTCCACTTTCATCGTAACTTTATAATATTTATATTTACAATGCCACATCTGATAGGCAGACAAAATTGGATTTGCATTTTATAATTAGGAATAATTATCTACATACTTTATTATTTGCAGTGAACCAAGTTCTCAAATGTGGCTTTAAAAATGGTCTACAAACAGTGTTATATACGCAACACTGTCAGTATTGTTAAATAATATCTATAAACAAAACTAAAGTTTTAGCCTTCAAGGGGTCCAATCCCACAAGAGCCAAAATATTATTAGTAGGAAAACGCACTGAACAAGTCAACTGATTTAATTATCTTGGTGGCAATATCTCTTATTTTAAAAATAGTGACATTTTAAATAAAATCAGCAAATTTAATAGTAAACTTTTACGGTATATGTGCCACCATAAAGAGAACCTTAAAAAGTACAAGAAGAGAGACCAAATTAAAGTTTTATAAAGCCTTTTTCCTATATTATTATATAGTAGTGAATGTTGGACTTAAACAGCAACAAAAACAAAAAAAAAAAAAAAAAAAAAAACGAAAAGGAACAACAGATTCAAACAGCGGAAATAAAGCTTTTTAAGAAATGTAGCAGGGTATAATCTTTTAGACAAGCAAAGAAGTGAGAACATTCGAAATGAATTGAATATTTTTAAGCTAACAGAAAGAATAAAACAATATAGAAATAACTGGAAGGAACATGTCAACAGAATGAATGATAGCCGCATTCCAAAATTAGTTTTAGATTACAAACCATTAGGTACAAGAAATAATGGTAGACCAAGAAAAAGATGGATACAACGCTTTTAATTTAAAATTTATGAGACCGGAACGAGCCTTGATGGCTTAAACCATGAAAAGTTGATGATGATGATGACATCAATACAAGCAATATTTCCCTTTCCAGTTTTCATAACAACTTGCAATGTTACAGAAGTTTACATTAAGCACACACAACCATGTGAAATCATCTTTCTGGTCCCAAGTTTATGTTTGCGATGAGCATAACAGTAGCACCAAGTCTCAGAATGAGTGTGTGGTGGCTCGCCTGAGGAGGATTGGTAGGCAACATGTTTTTGGAAGTGTGATTTTTCTTTATAGTTCAGTTCCCACTAAGATTACTACTCACACAGTGATTGCTTTCGTGTTGCCAATGCTTTAACACAGGACCTCACTTTTTCATTTCTAAATGTTGGTACTCCGTGCCAGATGAAGAATTGAAGAATGAGTTCCTTGCTCTGAACAATATGGTAAAGCTGCAAATTAGTGGCAGTGGTTTGCTAGGAGAATGGCGGGCATGTCCTAGGTTGCTGTTGCGTTGTCAAAAGCGAAAACATGTATTTGCTGAAGCTACTAACATTGCGTAACCAAACTAGCGACATTGTAATGCATAAGAAAACTGGCCAGAATAGAGTGTGTAAATCACGACACTGATTATGATAGAGCTTATTTGAAACAATGTTTTCTAAAATTAAAACTTAAGAGCTTTGTTGCGAATGCAAGACTCTCCTGAATGCAGCTGGATCCTAAAAATTAACAAAAAAACATGAATAGTAAGGTACGCTTTAGTAACGGTAATATTTTGCAATTATTTTCATTTTGCATGGGATATGTTCGATTAGTGCTAATTACAGCATTAATATTATATTTTTATATTTTTTGTTTTGCTGTTTTCTGCTATTTTCCACAGATACACTATACACAAACATCCATGCCCAAGGCGGGACTCGAACCCGTGACCCTCTATGTGGCGGCTACTAGAGATATACACACTAGTGACCACGGCTACGAGGGCTGGCAGTATTAATAATAACTAGTAGTAAATTTTTATTATCTGAGCAAACTTTTTCACTGTAATAATACACAAAATTCTGCTTAACAATTTGTCCCCAATGATACAAATTCCTTTCCGTGGTCCGTTGGTTAGTCTATGGGCCTGCATCAAGGTCATTCTGGCAACACTGTCCTCGTTCCCTACTTTATCTTTCGTCTTCTGGCGCATCAGTTGGCAACAGGACACCAATGTGGACACGCATTGGTTTAACACACAAGCCTTTAACAATTTTAACTATTTAGGTGCAATGTTTCATATTTTAAAATATATATATATATATATATATATATATAAAATAAGATTATAAATTTAACAACACTTGTGGTACCATAAAAAGATGTATCTTGACTGCCAGAAAAACAAAACTAAAGTTTTACAAGTAGTGGCTATGCCCATGCTCTTATATGGTTCACAATGTTGAACAATTCACAAAGCGAAGAAAGACAAGCAGAAACAAAGATGATTCTCTAATACCAAAAAAAGGAAACCATCTGTTTCTGTGTGTGGAGGGGGCAATCTCCTCCAGAGCCACTAAACCAAATTCCTTCACCATGAAAATCAATATTCTACCAGATGGTTACAGGTTATAAAATACTTCAAAATTCTGAAAATTGAGAGTAAGGGGATTCCTCTTCATTTTCATGTCACCAAATTTCAATGCTATTTTGTTGAAAATGGATAACAGAAACAATTTCTGCATTTTATTGCATATTTCACAGATTTTAAATACAGAGCATAGCAGCGTTGTGAAGGGATAAAATGTTTTAAAATTGTTATTTTAAGGAAGTTGTAGAAAATTTATATTTATCTCATCTTTTAATAAAATTTTATCAAGTCATAGATTTGCGTAATACATTCTCTGGCCTATCTAAATTTAAACTTTGCATCCTTATCCGTTAGGATCCAAAGAAAACCATAAGCAACCTCACAACTCTAAAATACTACCCCTACTATGTTTCTGATCGCATTGCACTCTTTAAAATATATGGCCCAAATATTGCATATACACACAATAACATTTACAAACTACAACTTCCACTTAAGCTTCATTTTGAATTAAATAGTAAAAATGCTTTATTTTCAACCTTTTCTCTCTACTTCTTGTTAACTGAGATGTCTCTTTAAACATTACAATATTTTACTGTGGATATAAGAAGAATACTATAGACTAAAGTAATCGTCAAATGTGGACCTTCTCTAACACTTACATAGAGATACAGAAGGGGTTCCATACCAACCAAAAATTTAATATAGAGATTTTATCAAAATTATTTTTTGATGTTCACTAATAAAAAAATATTTAAAACAACTTTTAGCTGCATTGCATCATGCCCCAGTACTGTAAGTAATATTACATGTTATGATTCATAACATCTTTGTTTATGTTCATGTACGATGTAATGGTAAACATAACCATTTGAAGATAAAACATGCATCGCTCGCGGTAGAAGTATTGCAGAGAAAAGATTTTTTTAAGTTCATGATCAGAAAGTAAAATTCTTTCATGTTATAACATTGGTATCTGTAATTTTCAAATATTTATCAGTAACATTTAAACATAACATGTGAAGATAAACCATGCATCGCTAGTGTGCTAAGTATGGCAGAGAAAAGATTTTAGTACGGTCATGATCACAAAGTAAAATTCTTTCTTGTTATAATATTGGTATCTGCAATTTTCAAATATTTATCAGTAACATTTAACCATAATATGTGAAGATAAAATATGCATCGTTCACCGTAAAAGTATGGCAGAGACAGGATTTTCGTACGTTCATGATCAGAATGTAAAATACTTTCTTGTTATCTGATATTTTCAAATATTTATCCGTAATACTTAACCATAACATATGAACATAAAATGCGCATCACTCGCTGTAGCAGTATCGCAGAGAAAAGATTTTTGTAAGTTAATGATCAGAAAGTAAAATTCATTCTTGTTATAATTTTGGTATCTGTAATTTTCAAATATTTATCCGTAACATTTAACTATAACATGTGAAGATAAAACATGCATCGCTCATGTTCTAAGTATCGTTGTGACAAAATTTTTGTGCGTTCATGATCAGAACGTAAAATTCTTCCTTGTTATAATATTGGTATCTGTAATTATCAAATATTCATCAGTAACATTTAATCATAGCATGAGTAGATAAAACGTGCATCGCTCATGTTCTAAGTATCGTTGTGACAAAATTTTTGTGCGTTCATGATCAGCACGTAAAATTCTTCCTTGTTATAATATTGGTATCTGTAATTATCAAATATTCATCAGTAACATTTAATCATAACATGAGTAGATAAAACGTGCATCGCTCATGTTCTAAGTATTGTAGACACAAAATTTTTGTATGTTCATGATCAGAAAGTAAAATTATTTCTCGTTGTAATGTTGGTATCTGTAAATTCAAATATTTATCCGTAACATTTGAAGATAAAACCTGCCCCGCCCATGTTCTAAGTATCATAGAGACAAGTTTTTGTACGTTTATAATCACAAAGTAAAATTCTTTTGTGACTTTGTGGGTTCGTGAAATTAAAAGTCCGCTTGCACCACTCAACATGTTCTTTATTTCCACCGACTTACAGTTAAACACTTGCCAATTACACAGAATTACGTAATGCACACAATTACGATTCACCAGTTCGTCCGTTACAATTCCACTTTGCTTTCGCAATTACGTACAATCCTCCGATGCACGTACACAGTCTTCTCGTCGGTACAATAGCACTGCACTCTTACGCTGCTCGCCAAGAACTGACTGACTGACTCAATTCACTCACTGCAGCCCTTTTTATAGGAATATTGCCATTTTCTCGAAGCCTCTAGTTTCCGTGAATCACCGCGAAGGTTCCAGATGGCAGTGGAAGGGGGAAGAGGCGGCCAGCGACAAGTGACACTTCCCAAATCATCCCCTCAGTTAGTGACTGAGACTAATGGGTGGGTGTGGCTTAGCTGCCTCTGGCCCCTTCAAAGCCGTCGATGGTCGGGTTTTCCGATAATTAGGTGACACGGCTCCCTCCTCAAAGCTGGTCGTCCCGAACAGCACCATCGTAGCGGGCTAGACGATCCAGGTGTACCACCAACATCTTTCCTCGGGGCACCTTCTGGATGCGGTAGACCACGTCATTTATCCTCTTCACCACCCGGTACGGCCCTTGCCATGGCTGCTGAAGCTTCGGGCAGCGTCCCTTGGTCCGCGTAGGACGGTACAACCAGACCAGGTCACCTCGCTGGAACACTTGGCTGTTGGCTTGCCTGTCATATCTGGTCTTCATGCGGTCGCTCGCCTTCTGGATGTTCTGGCGAGCCAACTCGTGCATGTCGTGGAGGTGGTCCACCAGGTTCTCCACATACTCGGTCACCGTCTGCTTCCGGAGGGCTTCCAAAAGCAAGGTCACAAGGGAGGAGTAACTCTCTGCAAAACATTAACCTGGCTGGAGTCATTCCAGTTGTGTCGTGTGTAGACGAGCGGTAGGCCAGCAAGAACAGTGGCACCTTGACGTACCAGTCTCGCTGATGGCTGGCAACGACCTTCCTCAAGTATTCCTCTAAGGTCTTGATGTACCTTTCGACCATGCCATCCGACTGGGGATGTAGAGGCGTCGTGCGGGTCTTGTTCACCCCAAGCCTTTGTAATGCCTCCTTCATGAGCTTGGACTCTAAATTGGTACCCTGGTCACTGTGTAGCTCTAACGGCACCCCAAATCGACAGAACACTTGCTCCACGAGGCAGTCTGTGATTGACTTTGCCTCTTGGTTTGGGATGGCATACACCTCCAGCCACTTGGTGAAGTAGTCCACGACCACCATTAGGGTTGAATGGTCAGTCCTCAGGTGGAATGGCTGACCGTACAGGTACTTGTGGAAGTGCTCCAAGGTCTTTACTACCGCCAATAATTCTCGTCGGGTGACGCAGTAGTTCTTCTCTGCCTTGGATAGCGTCTTATTGTAGTAGGCTATCACCCGCTCATGGCCGTCCTGGATGTGCGATAGGACACCTCCAATGCAATGGCCGCTGGCGTCGGTGTCCACAGTGAAGACGCCATCCGGTTGTGGAAATCCCAAAATTGGAGCACTGCACAGGGTCTCCTTTAGGTGCTGGAAAGCGTTTTCAGCGTTCTCCGTCCACACCTAAGGCCGGTGTTCCTCTGTCAGGCGGGAGAGGGGTTTTGCGATGTTGGAGAACCCCTTTATGAAGCGGCGGTAATAACTGCACAGCCCCAGGAAACTGCGCAACTCTTTCTTATCCTTTGGGCCAGACAATCTCTCACAGCCTGTGTCTTCTCAGGGTCTGTGGCCAATCCGGTTTCTGAACTATGTGGCCTAAGTAGTTCGGTTCCTTGCGGAAGAGCTGGCACTTCTTCGCGTTCAGCTTCAAGTTGGTCGCCTGCAGTCTCTGTAGCACCTTACTCAGATTCTCGAGGTGATCTTCAAAAGTCTTTCCGACGATGATGATGTCGTCTAGGTATAGCAGGCAGGCGTCGTAAGCCAGCCCTCTCATCACTGACTCCATGGGGCGCTGGAAGGTAGCTGGTGCGTTGCAGAGGCCAAAGGGCATAACCGTGAACTGCCAGAGCCCTTGGCCCGTGGAGAATGCGGTCTTCTCCTTGTCTCTTGGGTCTAGAGCTACCTGCCAGTAGCCCGACTTCAGGTCCAAGGTCGAGAACCACTGTGCACAAGCTAGCGTGTCCAGGGTGTCGTCAATCCGGGGTAAGGGAAAACAGTCCTTCCGGGTGAAAGCGTTCAGCTTTCTGTAGTCTACACAGAAGCGCAGCTCGCCGTTCTTCTTCGTCACCAAGATTACAGGGGAACACCAAAGGCTGCCCGACTCTTCAATCACTCCCCTGGATCTCATGTCCTCCAGCATGTCTCGTACCGCCCCTTTCTTTGCCAGCCAAACGCGTCTAGGTGGTTGCCGAATAGGCCGGGCGTCCCCGGTGTCGATGCGGAGAAGCACTTTGTCCGTGCGGCCGTAGTCACTATCACCTTGGCTAGAGACGCGCTGGTATCATCTTAGCAGTTGTCGAACTTTCTCCAGCTGCTCTGCGGTCAGGTGGCCGGCCGCCCTCTCCAGTAAGCCTTCTAGCCGGGGCCCCAGGTTTTGCGTCGGCACCGGCTCCTGCGTCTTGTCGATTGCTGTTACGCTTACCGCGGGCTCGCACGTTCCCAACTCCGTCCCGGCCTGAACGTCGTGATCGCTGTCCGTTGGATTTAGCAGTCTCACTGGCACCTCCTCTCGGTACGGCAGCAGTGCCCTGGCAACACAGTCCGTGCACAGGCGTCTTCTGGTCCAGCATCATGTTCCTGGTTCTCTGGCCTTCCAGTCGCGCCGTCACCACCACCTCGCTCCTCGCGGGGACAACCACGTCTTTGTTCAAGACGACCCTGCAAATTCCAAGGCGCTCCTCTGGTTGACGGAGTATAATCTCTTCTCCGTTGAGCCGCAGGACCTTCTTGCCGACGTCGACCGTCGCCTCGTGGCTCCTGAGGGCATCCAATCCGAGTATCACCTCCTCAGCCACCTTCGCGACGAACACCCACAGACGTACGGTACTCCTTCCCAAGGTCAGCATCAGCAGGGCCTCCTTTTCTACAGGCAAGGTGTCGCCCGATGCCGTGACAAGCTGGTATGCTCGGCTCGGCTTCCTTGTCGGCAAACCCTTCGCCCGTCAGCTCTGATGGTCACGGTCCCCCCGGTGTCCACCAGCACGCGGCACGGCTTCCCTCTGACCCAACCGTCCGCGATGAGGCTGTCATCCATACGCCGGCTGACGGCGCGCAGTGTCACTCGAGGGGATGGTGGTGATGGCGGCAACGTGCCGCTCTCCACGACGGCCCTTACTCGTTTTCCGGCTGCTCATCCTGGTGTGGGCAGTCTCTTTGCAGGTGTCCGGGCTGTCCACACCCCCAACACAGGCCACTAGGTGTTCGCCGGCGTCCCCCGGCTGATCTGTCTCCGGTGTAGCGGACACCCCTCGTCCTCGACGTCGGGATAGATGTTACCTTGGCCGCCTCCATCCTTAATGCTGCTGTCAGCGCCTCGTGGATGGTTTTATAATCGCCGAGCATTAGGCGCTGACGAATCTCCGTATCTCGTACCCCGTCTACAAATGTGTAGGCAGCTTCCCGGGATACGAACTCTGGTGGGAGGTCGACTAGGGCCTTGCTAGCCAGTACATCAATCGCCGAAGCAGTATTGCAGAGAAAAGATTATTGTACGTTCATGATCAGAAAGTAAAATTCTTCCTTGTTATAATATTGGTATCTGTAATTTTCAAATATTTATCAGTAACATTTAACCATAACATGTAAAGACAAAACATGTATCACTCGTGTTCCAAGTATCGCAGAGACAGAATTTTAGTATGTTAATTAGAAAGTAAACTTCTTTCCTGTTATAATATTGGTATCTGCAATTTTCAAATATTTATCAGTAACATTTAATCATCACATGAGAAGATAAAACGTGCACCGCCCATGTTCTAAGCGTCATAGAGACAAGATTTTTGTACGTTTATAATCACAAAGTAAAATTCTTTCTTGTTATAATATTGGTATCTGTAATTTTCAAATATTTATCAGTAACATTTAACCATAACATGTGAAGATAAAACGTGCATCGCTCGTGTTCTGAGCATCATAGAGGCAAGATTTTTGTACGGTCAAGATCAGAAAGTAAAATTCTTTGTTATTATAAGATAGGCATCTGTCATTTTTCAAACATTTATCCGAGCGTAATTAATTAATACAATGTTCTCAGTTCAGGAGCGGGAGATAGGAAGAACAAGCTTGGGATTCGCTGAAGTCTCAGTACGGCCCGCCTACATATCCCTTTATGGCCACGCCGTGGCTCAGTGGTTAGACCGCTTGGCTCTCACCAAGGCGGCCCGGGTTCGATCCCAGGCGACCGCAAAGTGAGATTTGTGGTGGACAACACGGCGTTGGGGCGGGTTTTCTCCGGGACCTCCGGTTTCCCCCGCCATCTCATTCCACCGGTGCTCCATCTTCATCTCATGTATCATCAGTGTCACCGCCTGCGGTGCCGTATGTAGTAAAAGCGGGCGTTAAACACTACACATTTCACAATTACATATCCCTTTAACTTCAGTGGAGATTATAATCATTACGATACCATTATGATACGCCTTGGGTAATAGGATTTCAATGCTTCTTCAGGAACGAATGCTCCCAATCCACCTGGGTTTTTATACGAAAATCGTTTTGAATAAAACCAATGAAATGCCAATTAAACACGCAAAAGTGGAGCCAAAAATGTACTAGAACTTTATGTTTTGTACTGCACTATTTTCTGCATTATGTTTCCTAATTTGTTATGAACTTAAATTGTAGTTAATATTACGTACTGTACTTAAAGAAAAGATATATTCTGTCCAAAAGTTAAAGCACATTGGTACTATGCAATAATTCTTTGTCTGCTGGTAACACCAAAACAAGGCAATTGACTGTACGCATATAACCTTATTTATCGTTGTCCCTCGTGTTTTCGCTTCAGCTTATTTTCATTTCATTTGCCACTCATTTCAACGAATCCGACACAAGGCTGCTTTAAAAATAACGCAGTATTTTTCACTTTATTTCTGAGGTTTTGCCATATTCGTCCAAAAACACGAAGCGTTATATATAGTGCCAACGTAGTACGTCAGACTTGAAAATATAACCTAACAATTATCATCTTCCAAGCACAGACAAATAAAAGATTTACTTTCAAACTGGTACTTTATTGAACACATGTTACTAAAAATATTATGTGCCAAGTTTATAAGGTGTGTTACTCGTGTCCAAATGTTTTTGTTCTGCCTATAGTTTATTTCAGTAAAACGTTTCTTAAACCAAATTAACTTGTAGAAACTAGGCAAACATTTTATTTTCTATTTGTTTTAATCTTCCATTACTTATATTTTTTATTTCCTTCAAACATCACAATGTAAATCTTCATGTCTTGGCATTACAAAGACCGCAGAATGTCACAGATATCACTCAGCGATCAGCTTTTAAAAGATTTGTGTATTGCTTAAAGCCAACTTTATTCTCTAATTTCCGAGCACTTACAAGAAAATTACCTATAAGAACAATTTCTACAAACGTGTATCTGATGAACATAACTAGGTAGCGGGATGTTTTTCCGTAACAACATCTTATACTAAAGTAAAGAACACCGGAAAGCAACACATCATATTTTATTTTTCATAAGTTTCCACCCAATTTGTTTTCCCTCACTTTTGTTAATTTATGTGCATGTTAAATGACGATCAATCTCCATAACAACCAGAAATCAATATCAAAATTTTCTGTTCGACAAGGAAACAAGACTTCTAAATTAAAGTATTATAATATTCAAATATCGAAATGGCAGAACTAAGATCCGGCGTAACCTTCCCTCGCAGAAAAGGAGAAAGTACACACAGCACGGAAGAGAAGATTTGGTTAAACGCCAAAGTAAAATTACCGCAAGTTCTTAACACGAAAAACCCAAAGTATCCGTCTCGCGGAAAAGGAGAAGGTACACACAAAAAGGAAGAGAACACTTTCTTAAACGCCCAAGTAAATTTTCCGCAAGTTTTTACCATGAAAAACGACGAAGATAAGTTGATAGAGTTAACTAATGCAGACCGAGTGAAACTCATCAAAGCTTTCAAAGAAGAGGGTACCTCGAAAATTGTCAATGCTGCTTGTCGGAGAAGAAGATCACGACGCAGAAGCTGTTCAGGGAGGAGGAGGAGAAGCTGTTCAAGACGGAGAAGAAGTTGTTCAAGACGGAGAAGGAGAAGGAGTTGCTCAAGAAGGAGGAGAAGAAGTTGTTCGAGAAGGAGGAGAAGAAGGAGTTGTTCAAGACGGAGAAGAAGGAGGAGGAGTTGTTCAAGAAGAAGGCGTCGTAATCTAACTACCGAAGGCGAGGATTGATACTGTTATAAAACTCTCACGATCGAAAACAAAGCCCATATCACTAGTCATGAACTGAATTAATTACAATCATTAAAATGGTACATAGTTCTAGTTCTAAATTATACAGATTGTACTAGTCATGTAAAACAGAAACACAAGTAAAAACGGTTCAATACATTTCAACCAAATATGTACATTATTTCACGATGCCATTACCAGATCAAATCGATACGTTGTACAACAGGCATGGGAAACATTGTTCCATAGTAGTGAACAAAGTTGTTCGTCACCTCCTTAACTGCAGCGAACCGGTTTCCTCTTAGGTTTTCCGCTTTAATAGTAATGAAGGGAGTAAAATGATATTGAGTTTTTATTTATGGATGCAGTTTAACTACTGTGGTTCTCACCATCCCATTCCTTATTGGATGTGAAATCCATTTACTTTTGCTCAGAGGCCTCTTGATTAGGCTTGAGGTTATTTTATGTGACCAAAATCTACCACTCGGCTATCCGCATTAGTTCATGCTAATGATTTTTACATCCACCAAAAATCCATCACCCTTCACCATGTATGAAGCTGACACTTGGTGAGCACACTTCCCCAGGTCTGTTGTACAATGTCTGATTGATATTTACTCTAGCAAATTGTCTTATGAGGTTCAATCACAACACAATCTGGACCAGTTGTAATTACATAAACTCCACAAAACGAAGTCTTATTATAGTACACAATGGTTTTGTATTGATATCTTCCGGGCTCTTTACAGGATTTTATACTACATGCAGTTGTCTGTGAGTGAACTCTGGCTTAGGATGAGATGGTAAGTTTATGGAATGTTTAGCCTTGTGTATGTTTATAGTCACAGCAGATGTTAGCTGTAATGGGAACTATAACCTCGTCAGAGAAAGCTATGTTCTCAGTAGAATTAATTTTATTTTCGACATGAATACAATTAATAACATCAAAAATAAGAAAACTCATTGCATGGATAACATTAATAATGAATTAATTAATTATGCTTCCACTCCATTGAAATACCAACTATTAAACTTAATATGTTGGAAGTTCGGTCTTATTCCAGAAGAATGGAGAATAGCAAAAATATATCCAATTTATAAGAAAGGGTGATCGTCATGCATGTAAAACTTATAGAGGCATAAGCATTTTAAATACATGCTATAAAATGTATGCATCCATTCTGATCTATCCTTTAAATATAATAATGGAAAATATAATTATGGAAGTGCAAAATGGATTCAGAAAAGGAAGATCTTGTTCTGACTGTATATATACTGTTAATCAGATAATTGAAAAACATAGGAAGTTCAATATACAGACTTATGCGACATTTATAGATTTTGAGAAGGCCTTTGACAAGGTAAATAGAAATAAATTATGGAGTATTATGAAACAGAAAGGCATACCCCAACATTTCATAACAGCAATAAAAAACTTTATATGTAGAAAATAAGATCATGATAGAAACTGGAATGAAGACAGATCTAATAGCAACAATAAACAAAGGAGTAAGACAAGGGTGTCCACTTTCATTGTAACTTTTATAATATTTATATTTACAATGCCATATCTGATAGGCAGACAGAAATTAGATCTGCATTTATAATTAGGAATAAATATTTAGATACTTCATTATTTGCAGACGATCAAGTTCTCATATGTGGCTAAAAATGGTCTACAAACAGCGTTACATATATTAAATAACACTGTCACTATAATCTCAGAAACTATTTCTAGTTGGTTTATTAATACTCGTCACTTACTTGTTTATATTTATGAGAGACTAGTTTCAAAGGCATTTGCCTCCATTTTCAATCTCTTTTCAACTGGCATCTGCTCTCTCTCTCTCTCTCTCTCTCTCTCTCTCTCTCTCTCT